>GL380066.1:81219-127806 GCA_000143925.2 Caenorhabditis brenneri
TAGATAGTAGTAGATGTAGGACGTATTGTCTCCTTATCTCTATCTATCGACCTCATAATTCATTAAGCAAAAACAACTTGGGAAATCAGATTTCTGGCTTTATTAAACAAGCAGAAGTTGGAAACTTGAAGAATTCTTTGAAAACACTGAAAAAAAATTAGAGAATGAAGTTCCTATATCAAAGGGAATCTAGTTTCAAGGAAAATTTTTCCGAATTCATGTATCATTATTTTTTCAAATCAAGAATAGTTTTTCACTATATAGTTCTTCAAATATAAAATACAAAAAAAAACCATAACACAGGTTTTTGGACCATTAGATATATTAACTTCAAAATGCTTGGAATACATAACAAGCAGTGTTGTTCTTCCGATGATGCTAATTGATATTTGAACCTATAATCCTCTATTTCCCCCAATATCAAAAAGTTTTCGACCCTTGGACAGATCCATCCGATTTGCAGATCCAATAAAAGTATGTTTCACAAACTTGATTTCACTTTAGAGAATCAAAAGATGGATAAAAAACTTTTTCCCATTCAAAACCCGTGATTTTTTTCTTATCGAATTATCATGTTTGAGTTCAAAACTCGAAAATCAATACTTCAATTATTGCGAAATATTTGACTGTAACAAGTCTGAAAACAGTCAATTCAGAAGCTCTTTCAACAACTGACGCCGAGCAGCGGCGCATTGAATAAGAAAAACGCTGCGAGACCAACTACAAACAGAGAATGTCTTCTTTTGCAAA
This sequence comes from Caenorhabditis brenneri, assembly GCA_000143925.2. Lineage (NCBI taxonomy): Eukaryota > Metazoa > Nematoda > Chromadorea > Rhabditida > Rhabditidae > Caenorhabditis > Caenorhabditis brenneri. Next base: position 81,970 of record GL380066.1, read on the forward strand.
CAGAAATTTCAATGTGAATGAGTCAGAAACCGACACACTGCTTACCCAATCAATAAAGCAGTTTTTAGCTTAAATTTGGAACCTCTAAAAGTAGGAAAGAGGAAAATAGAATAACACTGGAAACGTCAATGAGTCCTAAGCCATTTGGGTTGTTTAAATTGTTTACTTAGTAAGGAAAGAAGACAAATCGAAAAACGGATAAAAACAGAAAAATGCAAATTCATACGGAAAAAAAAACGTATGGATATCGATTGATAATCTTTCTAGATCATCTGTGAAAGTCAAAAGTCGAATAAAACAAAAATGAAAATAATGAGAAGTAAAGAGAGAAACGGGTGTGAGAAGGCTGACGAATGCGGACAGCAGTCATAATAAACGGGAGCGCACTCTTCAGAGACACAAAAACTACCGCCCGTTTTCGTTCGAAAAAGAAAACGACCAAGATTTATCTACTGAAAGCGGAAACATCACAAATTGTATAACTTTGACTGATTGGGTCTGCGAAGAAAAAGAAATAAAAAAGAATAATGACAAAGCATGTTTAAGCATCATCTCTGAAAAATGGAAAAATGCTTTTATGAATCGAGAAAGTTCGAAAAACATTCAGTTATTTATGTTCTCGAAACTTCAATGCTGAACTTCAAATCAAAATAGTTCAAAGTTAAAACTGAGTTGCATGAAATGACTTTCGATTGTCTTTTCTGTTTGCAACTTGGTCGCGAATTTCATGTTTGGTTCAGGATTTGAAAATTGACGAATTTTAATTGAAAACGTTATCATATAAACATTGAAATACATATTTCCTGTCAAGCTATCTGAGCTAAGATCATTGTTATTGCGGTAGCTTTTCTGATACCCGAAAACAGGTAGACCATTGTCCATTTTCCTTATTTTTCTTTACGGTTACAGTGACTTTCGTTTTCGTCATCCTGTATTTCTCTTTGCCGAGTTTCAAAGATTTTGTTCATTTATTGCATACCAATCAACTGAGTCTTTTCTGTCTTGGAAGTCATTCAAAACAGTTCCTTGTTCGTAAACATCACGGTCTTCTCTTGGTGTCATCGGGTAAAAACTATTATTGTTTGCACGTAGCTCAAAACTAGAAAAACACGTAGCATAGACTGCATACACTCTTATCAGTTTAGTCTTATCATCATTCTTAAAATATAGTTGGATTGCAGTATTATTCTCGACTCGCCGAGCTCAACGAACAGTACGAAGAAGATGAAAAACTTATGGAGGGGCTCACAAAACCTGAAGAGGTATACATCAGAAAAAGAAGTTGAAGAACTTAACTGAAAAAGTGAAAAAGGACATTTACAGGATGAAAAAGCAATGGATCGATTACTAGCAAATCTCTCGGTTGCACTGAATGTGACTCTTCTTTTTACGAACCTTTTTGCTTCAATTTTATCCGGAAGTTTATCAATTGTTAGCACTTTTGTTGATTCATTTATGGATGTCACGAGCAGTTTGATTATTGGAATATGTTTGAAAATGATCAAAAACACAAATATGTTTAACTATCCAAGAGGAAGAAATAGGTAAGGGGAAAATAGTAATAACACAAAAAAATATATTTCAGATTGGAATTAGTTGGAGTGATAATCTGTTCAATTCTTATGGGAATTGCCAATACACTTCTCGTCATGGAATCGATTCGATCCATTATTGAAGGAGATGTAATTTTGCTTCAGTTAAACTTCCACATTTTTTCAATTTCAGATAAATCCTGTCATGGATGTTCCAACACTTTCAATTATGCTCGGGGGATCAGCTGTTAAAGTGGTCCTCTGTCTTGTTTGTTATCGTCGTGGTTCCAGTTCAACAACAGTTCTTGCAATGGACATGAGAAACGATATTTGCACTTCAATTGTAGCAATTGTTTGTGCAACTATTGGAGACCGTTATTGGCCATATGCAGATCCATTGGGAGCGATTTTAGTTTGGTAAGAAAGTGAAATCATTCAATTGTTCTTATAAGAATGAGCATGTTTCAGTGGAGTAATTGCAAAATCTTGGTATGGTCATGCACTGGAACAAGTACCTCATTTGGTGGGTAAACGTGCAGAGCGGGAGAGTCTTTCGAGGATTCTCAAGATTGTTATTGAACACGATCCCCGCATAAAGTGAGTTTATCGTTCCGCTTTTCTCAACACAAGTTCCTGTTCATTTTAAGAAACATTTCATACTTTCATCTGTAATTTTGATTTCAAAACGAAACGGATGTTGTCCCGGATGTATGGATAATTGTTACTTTTTCAGATACGTGGATCATGTGATGGTATACCACACAGCTCTTGAAGCGTTAGCGGAAGTCCACATTGTGATGGATGAAAAACTACCGTTAAAAGTGACACATGATATCGCACAAGGGTTGGAACAGAAGTTGATGTTATTGAATTTTGTTGAGAGATGCTTTGTACATTGTGATTATGAATGTGATGGGGATAAGTAGATTCTCAATCTATATCTGACTATTTATTGAACAAATAATAAATAAACCCGTACAATTTCATCAACCCTAAATTGAGAAAAGCAATCTAATGCCCAAATTTATGTCCAGTGTATTGATCAGCAGAAACTGGAAGACCAAAGTATTTCCATTGATTCCAAAAACAAAGAATAAGAAGAAGTGAACCAAAAAGATCTCCGAGAGCTGTCAAAAATGGAATGGCAGAATTATCTGGGTCAATACGCATTATCCACATTGCACGAACCAAGATTTGACAAATATAGAGAAGAACTGTTACCTGTAAAATGTTTCAAAAATTAATGAAAATGCTTTTTGAAGTATCACGAGTTACCTGAATTGCGCAGACTAGAACAAAGGATATGGTGAATGGTGTGGTGTTGTGGAAACCCACTCCAATTAAGAAAATTATGAAAATGAAAATAATATTGGATGGAACAGAGATACCAATGAGAATTTGGGCAGCAGAAGCATCTTCGTCTGTAACAATATAAATAATCTTTGTATGAAAAGATATCAGGTATCCCGAGGACGAACTGCCCATGACCGGCCAGATGCCGCGCGTTCCATGCTCATGACTAGGGCAGTTCGCCCCATAATATGCGCATTCCCGAGCATGAGCGGTCCACTGACGGCCCATCTTCCGCGCGTGAGCTGCCCTGGGGCGACCTCGCAAGGCACTATGCATACGCTCAATGATTGCCCAATAGATGCCCACAAACTGCGTGAAATTACCTGAGATATTAACAAACTTACTTTTTCCGAAGAAAGCTCTAATTGGGTCAATGTAGTGGTGAAGCGGTTTCACTTCAACCTCTCGATTCTTTCTTGCTCTATGAAGTTGAGTTGAAATTCGACTGGCCTGAACTGCGACTAAGTTTCCTCCAAGACCGTTAATTAACGGTTGGAATGCTGCTAGAGGCGGATAAGCTTGCATTGATTTCTTTAGAACAAGTCCACTTAGAGTCGTTATAACCATAGCACATAATATCGGCCACCATCCATTTTTCAAAACCTGGAATTCAATTTTTTTGCTTGAATTAATTGACTACTTACCTCGAGAGTGAATCGGTCTTTTTGTGCCATTAATGCTCCTACAATGGCAATAATCAAGAAACAAATCAAAATGACAATAAGTAGTGTGATGTGCAGGTCTCTCATGTGACAGACCAAAGTTCCTACGGTCAGCTGCAAAACGAATTCAACGTTTTTGGATAAAGGCTTGTTTGAAAACGAACCAGAATGTAAAGAGTTGAAACGTCACCCAGAGAGGCTGCAACGGGAGTTGAAATGTTATCTGGGTTAAGATTCCAATGTCGAGCAGCAATTACAACGGCGACCATAAGAAGAGACAGAATGAATGAAGCAAGTGAAGCAGTCACAACTGCAGATAACAGAAGACAAAGAGTATCTCCAGCTGTTATCTAAAACATTTGATTGAAAACTCTCCGTTTGGATAGATATCAACTTACAGGTTTTTCTCCAACTATTAATACTGGAATAACTGCCAATGAAGAAACTGCAATTGCTTGACATTGAATCAGAGCCATGTTCGATATAGCCACGTTCAGTTTGTCTCTTCTGCTCTCCATAAATCCTAAATTTGCCTGTAACTTTTGAATTTCTATCGTGTTCTTATGCTTCCTCATCTACCAAAGTCGAGAGTCTAGAAGAAAGTGTCATTTCGAGATTTCCTTTCAATCCAACCAACGTAGGAACCATTATAACTGCATCTGGAAGAGTAGTGAAAAACTCTGATCCTTCTGCAGATTCTAGCATCACTCCTGCTAGAATAAGTCCCAGACCAGCGAATAGAAATGGAATCAATGCCTGAAGTTTCTAATCAATAATCCTCTCTTTAAATTTCTGTTTTACCTCTGCGAAGAATTGTTTCTTGCTCTCTTTTTCTGCGATGTTGAATACATGAGTTGGTTTCGAGACATTCATTTTTTGAATAGTAACTGCTATTGGAGCAAAAATCCAATTCTCAACTATGACATTTGATAATGTGTCACCCGTTATGTTATTGTTGTTTCCTTCTACGATACTGTAATGAAAACAAATTATCAAACATTTTTAATCCAACTACTTAAACTTTTTCGAAACACTTCAACAAATGAGAGTTACCCCTATTAAGAAACCGGAGAGAGAAAGAGAGGTAGAGAGAGAGAGCGCGGGTAGAGGCAGCGGCCCGATGCATTCTACTGTGATCGGCTGAAGTCGCGATATGTCGGCCGCTTGGTTACCCATTAGTTTATAGGTTCCACTTTCCTCGCCTGTTTTCGTGGTCCGGTGCATCTCCGGTTACTTTCATCTCCCATCCGGTTAACTCTCTAGGCGGTAACTCGGTGAGAAAGTCAGAACATTGCCAAGACATATCTAACCGCCCCGTGATATACCAGTGTTCAAACCGGTTCCATATTCTTAAGTACGGTGAGTGGAGTAGCGTTGATCGCTTGACCACACTTTTGTAATTTTAGTTCAGAAAATTGACTATAATTGTGTTTTTCGACAATTATTGTTATTTTGCTAGACTGATTTTTATCGTGCACAGTTTCCTATTAAAAATAGATTGACAGGTAGGACGTTTACTGTAGTTTTTGTTCAGTTTCAGGAGGTCCTGAACTATGAGAATTTGATAATTCTGTCTTCTAGGATTTTGTAAACTTTGTTTTTTTTAAATGCATGTTCAAAAAGACTTCTGTTAAAAACTTTTAAGACTATTTTCCTGATATATTCAGTTGTAGACTGACCATTATGATTTCAGTTATTGACGGAAAGTAAAACTATAAAATGGAAGAAGGAAACCATAGGAGACGCAGAAAGTAAAGTAAATGTTGGAAAAAAAGAGGAAAATGACGGAAAACTGCCTCCCTTTACACATAAAAACGACAAAACTAATACGTCGTGTCGTCGCCGTTATCGCTGTGCGCCTGTCCTCGATTTTGGTTGGATTTTCAAATATGATCGGAGTTTTGAATATGAGAATTTATGTGTTTCCTATGAGTAAGTTACTTACGTTTGGTAATGGAAAGGCATTTGGGAGTCTCAGTCCACAGATATGGAGAGAAAGTGAGAGGGATTTAGGGTACAAAATGGGAAAAGATCCTTCTAGAGTAAAGCTATTCTAAATCTCATCAAAAAATAAATGAGCCTTCTTTTAGATTCTTAGATCCGGGTTCATTGGATTCAAGAAGACATTGAGAAAGTAAATAAAACTATGCTAAAGAGAAGCTTATAGGATTCACATTACTTTGTTTTAGCGTCTAGATTTAGCCAATTTCAGAGAAGATGTTTTCTTGATCAGCACTTTATATTTTAATGGCTAAGTTTGAACTCAAATGAACTGGAAGCAACAGTTTCGATGAGAAACTAGTTAATATTTTACACTAAGATTTTAATTGAGACCCTAATTTACGAAAGAGTCTCTGAAACTCACAGATGATCAACGGTAGTCGATTGTGGAATCTGAATATCATTGACCCCGTCAATTGGTTCGAAATCATCGTGTCCATTCGACATCTGAAATTCAAAACTTATGAAATCAAATCCACTTCCGATTAAATCCGTTAGCAGAGAGATTAGCGGGGGGACTAAACAAGATAGGCTTCATCTCATTTTCAAAACAAGGTTTCGGAAAAGTTCATCATGAAAAGTACGCTCCATTGCACAAGTAAAAAGTGACTGGAAGAAGATGGACGCGGATGCACGGAATTTATAATTAGGCATCCGGGAGAAGGAGTAAAAGAAGAAGAAGCAAAAACGAAGAAGCAGCAAAAATAAAATAATAGAAGCATGTATTCGGTTTTTTCCTTCTTCTTCTTTCTCCAGATATCTCATTCATAAGAAGAAAGGAAAGAAGCCAAGAAACCCGCCATAAATTAGAAAACAAAAAAGTGAGGTCTGCCAGATTGGTTTGAGTCAGAAGATGGAGAAGAAGATGAAGGAGCAAGGTTATCCTCCGACTGAATTGGTGATCACTTGATGGAGGAAAAAAGAAAGAAGCAAAAAGGATACATTCATTTCAGGGCGGCCGGATTAGATGGACGGCTTCTTCTTCTTTTCCTTTTATTTTTTATACTTGCAACCAACTTGAGAAGATACGAATGACACGCACTTGGATACCTATTTCCTTCTCAAAAGTTCTTTTTTCTAGAGTGATTCTGATGGATACCTGTCATATATCAACTCTGTTCGTTCTGATGGATTCATCTAATAGTGCATGGTTATGTCACAGAATGATAGGGCATAGCCCAAAGGTCATGGATAACTTCAATAAGAGCTCCGTATAAAAAATTATGATCCATTTCGATAGGAAGGTATGTTTTACAAACCATCTTCGATACCGTAACAACACTTATCACTCCACTAAACTTCAATATAGCAGCTTTGAATTATCAACTTCTACTGAATATCTCTTTACCCCAATTTGATCGATATATGAACCTATACTAGATACAAATCACTTAGTTTCATAAAACTCTGGAATGTCCGATTTTCAGTCTGAGCAAAGCAATGAAAGTGTTTCCAGCGACCTCAATTGACGGAACTTGAATTTCTAACAATGCCAGAATAATTGGAATATTAGTCACTTGGAATTTAATATTTTTTGAACAAATGTCCGGACATCAAAATGGCTAATAAAACGAGAGTCTGTTGAAAGCATTTCGACTGAATTCTCGAAAAGAGAAATGAATTTCATGAATTGAAAATAAGTTCAAAAATAGGAAGATGATAGGAAAAAAGAAGAGGAAGAGTTGACTAATTAAAGTAATTGCTCAAAGAATTTATGTACTTCTTCCAGAGATCATTTGATTTTCTCAGAAACTTAAACCAAGAATAAGAAGAGTGAGAGAGAGAGAGGTCAAGATATACAGAGAAATAGAGTGGAGAGTAAGTGTATCCATAAAAACCTTCTTTCGTTTTCTTTCGTTTTTGGTCTTGAATCTTGAACTATACAAAAGCACTCTTGTTATTTTACAATAAGTGAGAAAAAAGATGGTTCCAGAAGAACATCCAACATTAGTGAAAGAAAGAATAATGAACCTAGCACCACATTCAAAGAGTGCTTGAAGAACTGACTTCGTGTAAAGAAAAAAAAGTGAAATTTGGGAAAAAGGACTTCATGAGCAAGAGAAGGGTCGACGTCGACACTAATGGAGCGTGATTCCGAAAGCAAAAAGATGGCTATGACACTTTGTTTTTGTGGTGACAAACCACTAAAAAACAGAGAGTTCCATTCTTTCAACTTTCAACGAATTGGATGGTTTGGAAGGAAGAAAAACACACATAGTGACAAGTTATGTATCTTTTATTATGATTGCTGTCTCATGTATTCTAGAGAATGAGAATGATCGTTTTTTAAGAAAATAAGTACAAAATAGGAAAAGGAAAAGTCATTCTATAGGAAAAGGGAAATTATCAGCATACAAGGAGCACCATGATTCCAATGATCTCAGAAAAAACAGATCTGAATTCGTGAAAGTAACTCCGCTACCTTAGAAAACTGGAGGAGGCGTTTCTGACTCCGCCCATTTTTGAAATCCCATCGCCCCTGGGGATATACCAGTGGTGTATGCAAATCTGGGCGTGGCTAAAAAAATTTTTTTTAAATAGCAGCAGAAAAAGCTAGAAAGAAAAGTCGATCTGAACATAATCACTGAACTGACATTCAAACTTAGAACAAGAGGTATGCACAGGTAAAAAAGAAACGCGTTGAATTGTCGAAATCTGTAACGAAACTCAAGTTTTCGTGATTAAATTTTATTATGGTAATTCCTAGGGAAACAAGGGCTCATTTGGTGCAATACATGTTTGAATGATACCTCTAATAAAGGGACATTCCCATCTAGAAGTGATTATCTCGATCTTCTAATCTTGAAGTTCTAAAAGATCAAAAAGTGTGAAAAGAGATTTTGTCTTTGTATTTTGTTATGTCCACTCCGACTTTCTGATTGTCTCATATGATCACTTTGATTAGACTTTTTCTGTCCTCAATCTTTCTGTGGTCGGATACAAATCCTGAACCAAATCTCTTCTGAAAAACACGAGAAACCCAATATTTCACAAGAATTCAAATTAAAAATTGATCAGACTTATAATATGCACAGTGTATGACACCATATAAGAAATATATCTGAAGAAGACAGCAAAAAATACGGGAAGAGCCAACGACGAATATCAAAACATTTTCGTTTCATTGTACTCGCCGTGTCGTCTTCGTGTTTTCCTTCCCGTTTCTCCGCCCCAAACGGCGCCTCCGCGGCCTACAATTTCCTGCTCATTCCTCATTTCCTGAAGAAGAGAGAGAGAGCAAAAAAGCGGGAAGAATAGGATGAAGAAGTGGGTGGAAGAGGGGTTGTCAGGATAAATTTGATGTTGAATGGATAATCATAATAATTACCAAGATTTGAAAATTACATATTAAAAGAGTTCGTCAACGGAGTACGGTAGTGATCTGAAATGACACATGAGCTTGTTTGAGACTCATGTTGTAAAAGACTTCACTAGATTGGTAAGGTACCGCACAGAATATTGTGGAAGTCTAACAAATAAAAAAATTGCTTCAGAATGATAACGGAAAACAGTAGCTACTTACGAGTTTACCAGTACGACTTGAAGAGCTGGCCCCTAGTTAATTATTCTCCACGATTGATATCAATTCAGCTCTTCATGTATTAATATAGATAAAACCTTAGTAGAGATTACTGCGTTTCATAATATTCATTGGAAATAAAAACAGTATCTAATGTTGCCAACTTGTTGATCACAGTGTTTTTGGCTTCAAGTTTCGAAACTCGGTTAACGAGGAACTTCCGTTCGACTTGTAATGCCAATGGCAATCATGACGATGGAATTCGATTCAGGATGTTGGAACAAATGCCACTGTGTAGTCCCAAGAAGTGGTGCATATTACACGATGAGTTGCATGAAGTTTGTCTCTATCGAATTGATTCGAACCTGCATTTATGAATAACCCAACACGTCTTTCGTTAAAATTGAGAGGCCAGGATTTTAAGGACAAACCGAAATTCTATTCGAACTTTTGTCTATTAAAAGATCCATTTTCCAAACACAAACATATAAATTAAACTGCCACTTTTTCATTTCTATAACACAGTTTTGTATGTTCATACCCTTGTTTTGACACATTGAAGTGTGATTTCTAAGTCAACGGTACTCGTTTTGAGTCAATTTAGAAGCAGTAATCTTCTACGTTTGTAATCCACTAGAACAAGTCTCTCTAACCCGTTCAATAGTTTTTTCTCTCTTCCACTATTCTTTCTTTTCTACATTGTCGGCATCATTAAGCTTGTCCTACTTTCTTACTACTGTTCACAGAATTTCGCATTTTTTCTTGTTAAATTCTTCTTCGACACCCTCATATGTTGATTGAAAAACGATTCGAAAGTGTTCACAAGAAGAAATCTGGTGCAATAGTGAGTTCTTTTTTGTCTGGATTTCATGAATAAGCACACATTCAGGAACTGTTTCAACTGAACACGACTTTGTTGTTCTGGGTTGGATTCGTTCCTCCGCTATTCGCCGCTGTATTTGCAATCCTCACTGCGATAACGCTTCATCAAGATAAGATCACAAACTATGCATGGATTTGTGGAGTAAGTGGATACTTTTAGATTTACCGGTACATTATTTCTTCTAGTTAAAAAAAGTCAGTTATCTCTTAGGTTTCTGTTATTTCCAACTTAATTTTAGAATGTAGAAATCGGATTTCCTCCGTTTATCTATTCTGTTTTTGAACTCCTTGATAGTTTATTCCTAGAATCGTCTTACAATTGTTTCTTATCAAATTACTCTTTTTGATTTCCAGAGAGCATTCCTCCCATCACTCTCCAGAATCATTAACTTGACATTGGAAGGACTTGTTTGGCAACTTTGTATCTTCTTCCACATACCATTCAGATTACTTGAACTTTCAGTCGGTTGTAAGTGTTTCATTTCATTTGTTTGTTTCATATCAAAATCATTGCGCCGTTCATCAAAAAGTTATTTCTAGGGGTTCGCTATGGTCGTCTGGAGAGTAAAAACAACAAAAGAAGATTTTGGTATAAAATGCATAGGCATCTCTATGTTTTGTTTGGTGTAACTGAACTGATTCTTCTCAGTGGTCTCTCAGCAATTGGAGAAAAAGAACATGGAAGTATGAGACCATGAGAAAGACTGTGAAGTTTTCAATTTTTGTTTCAGTTTGGCATGTTTGTTTCTTCTACAGTTTTGGAGTTATCGCCCTTCTTTTCTTCATTTCAAATACTGTTTGTCATTCACAATCACTCTACTTTTTGAACCCATATGTAAAGATATTCCGCTAGAAGAATTGAATAAACTCAGATTCCAGGGTCGAATATCATACCATGTGAAGATTGCGATCAGTGTATGTTATTTTCTTTCTGCTCCAGCAATTGCCACGTTTTATGCGCTCTATTGGAAAGCATGTTTCACTTGGGGTACAAAAATTCGATCCCAATTCTCCAATAATACAGTTTTTAGCGTATGAGATGTTTGCTCTGGTTGAATATCTGGATGTTTTCATGGTAATTTTCTATCACGGATGCTGTGTTTATTGGGATATCCAACACAAGGTTTGTTTCAACGGCATATTTCTTCGAAAAGAATTCCATTGTAAAAAACTCATTTTTCAGGTAATTTTCAGTGTTCGTCTCAACAAGAATCCTACGAAAAGTATTAAAACAACAGGACAGGAAATGGTTTCAGAGTTATGATCATCTCGAATCCTGAATATAATATTTGAAGTATAAGTTTACTCAATAAGTTTGATTAAACTCTTCAATCTCAATGATCTTTCTTTATCTCTAATTCAAAACGAATAAAAATATTTTTTTTTATATTCGTAGTTTTATTTTTCTCACTCAAAGAATATTAGAAACACAACAATGTTTCAACTGCCGTCAATCTATCGATCAGCGAGGTTCGCTTTTTTTTTATTAGCGATACCTAATCTGGAAAGGTATGAGCATCTTGTTGCAAATTCTGAAATCGGAAAGAAAAACGGTTTGGATTCAGATTGATGAAGATATTCAGAATTGCAGGCAAAATGATTGAATGATAACACACAGTGTCACCCACTTATCATTACTTTCTTTGTCTTTTTGCGTGACCTTCTTATCAATTCTTGACCATTCTCATTCATTTTGAAATGTTTTCTAAAGTATCTCCCCAGAAATTGAATGATCTTCTTCCGTATTTCCAATCCAAGCCAAAATTTGCATTGTTTGCCAATGCAGCCAAATTCCAAATAGAAAAAAGACTTCCTAATCATCCATGCGATTTTTACTACCTGGAATCCAGCAATGCTAAATACTTTTATGTATTCCGTCATGATCATGTTCCAGATACTTCTCGGTAAGATTTATGGAATTGCCCATGAAATAAAAAAATATGTTGTTCGACAGGCCCATTCTAATGATCGGAGGGGATCAGTCAGTCAACGAGGATGACGTCATTTTTGGTCTGGAACAAATCAAATTAGTGGAACCCGATCTTGGAAATATTGAACTTCTTGTTGCAACTTCTGAACTTTCTGTTCCTGTGAGTTGCTATGATATTCAGATTAAGATAGTGTGATGTTTCTTTAGTTGGTCCATATTAAAACTAAAAAAATGTTTTTTTTTTCAGGCCAGAAAGTTCTTCATTTCTGAATTCAATCGCAGTGAGGACTACAACGTTGCATGTAACAACTTTTACCTTCCCTCCTCTGTTTACCCCCAAATCCAAGCAAAAGTTGATGAAATCACACTTCCTCCATCTTTTAATATTGGTTCCACTCCACTATCCTATACGGAAATCGTCAATTCTACATGGAAGTTTGCCACTCCGGAAACTGTTTTGCAAATAAAGTGAGAGTTTCGATGGATTCAATTGTATCAATGTTTGATTTAAGAGAAATCATTCAACGACTTCCAACAGCTTGTATCTCACACAAAGATCAGCCAGTGGCATTTGAAATGATCGGATTGCATGGACAGTTAAACCATCAGTACACTTTCCCTGAATACAGAAGTCGAGGATTTGGAGGAATAATTGAAAACACAATTGTTTGTAAATGTTTCAGGTAACATTTAGAAGAAGGTCTAGAATCATGAAGAAAGTTTTCAGCGAAGGCATTCAAGTTGTGAAATCAGTGGAGCTCAGTAACGAGGTTGTGTTGAAAAGAAGTCTGGAACATCCCATGTGGAAGGTTGTACAAGATGAGAACGAGAAGAATATCATTTTTGATTATACACAATATCACTATAATGATTATGAGAGACATTAGCTTTTTTATAAATATAAGAGATTTTCAAATATCTTGGTATTTTGAAATGTGCAAACTTGCCCAACAAGACTGTTATGTTGGCTTCAATCATGTCGCCTTCGATTTTTAATTTCTTCCGCTTCAGAATCTCCTGACTCTCGAGAAGAACCCCTTTTACTTTTGAATGCTTCCAAAAACGTTCATATCTTCATTCCACTTTTTTAAACACTAAAAAAAAGTGTTTTTTTGCCATTTGAAAGCCATTGAAAAGTGTTTTTTTTTTACTTTCATGTTTGAATAAATTCACTGTAACAACTAGATATACTGGCTTTCCCACTTGCCAACTTTGTCACTTTTGTTCATTTCTTGAAGAATCTCGAAGAAGAACGGTTGAATTACTCTCAACAATAGTGAAATATTAACATCCAAATGCGCAGTTGAATCAAGTTTGAAATGATGTTCCCAATTCGTCGTTTTTGCAACATCTTGATCATCCGTTTCGTCTCGAATCAATCATTCTGTCGGCTAGGAAACCCCCTGGAAAACGTTGTCCGTGTGTCCGTGTTAAAAATTGCGTAAGAGTGAGAATAAGGATAAGAAGAGAAGAAAGGATTGCGTGTATGTATGTCTCTCTATGTTCCAATTAAAACTTGTTACGGTACGAGACTTTTTGAGTTTGCCATTGGTGGTGCGCCACATCTTCCAAAAACTACATATGTACGAGACGCATACGATTATACGATTCGGGTTACGTAATCGAGGATGCAAATGGCAATTGTAGGTAGGAGAAAGGAAAAAGAGAAGGAAGAGATAAAAGAAAATGGAAAAGGAGAGAGAGAGTTGATATGATAATTCTGACGAATGGGCGAATCAATTTGTGGATGTGTTTGGAGGGTGAGGCTGGGATAATGACAGATAAACATCTAGATCATTGAAGAAGAAGAAACAAAAAGTGATTTTAAAGTTAAGGATATTGGTTAGGTCAATAGTTTTTGAAAGGAATTTGAATAAGGAAAGGTTTGGGCCTCGAAATGTCATGCTTTGAGTTGAAATGAGCCTTGATTGATGGCCATTGGATGTAGCGTTTGGCACTATGAGAATATTCATAAGTTTGCTGAAAGTCTTTGTTGGAAATCTAATAGAAGAAAAACAGTTGAATCAAGTTACTTTAGCTCATTGAACTCGGTATAAATAGTGATAAACATACTAGTATGACTAGAACAGATCCAAACGCTCAAGGCTCATTCAAAATACTCATCCCAAACTGAATAGTAAAGACTCGGCTGACCTATCTTCGAATATCTTCCAGTTTTTCTTTCGAAAACTCAGCACCTCTTGATCTATGGGTTTGTTATTCCTAAACATTTGTCAAAATACGAGAGGAAAAGGAAACACACTGCAAACCCATATGGTAAATGGAAGTACTTCAATAGAATGTGCTTCAAGACTTGAAGAATACAGTCTCATTGTGGAAGCTCCATTCTAACCATCTAGCTTTGCCTTTGTTTATTGTGCCTCGCTATCGTTGCTGGCATATCCTGTAATCATATACATGCCGATTCTGTTCCGAGATAGAAGATTCGAAAATCTCAGATGCATAAGATTTGTACAATAGACGGTTTATTTGAGGTTTGATTACACAATCAACCGAAACAAAACTCTCTTTAACTTTTGGGTTCTCTAAATTCAGTTACAGTAACGAAAGAAGGTTCCTATCATGAATAATTGGGATGATATTTTCAGAAGTAACATCTTTCGTTACTTTCAGAATCTGTTCAACTCACCATTCTTCCGAATCCATGTGTCAAATGAATAAAAATAAAAAGTGAAATGTTTCCACTTCTTCGCCTATTTCACTGCCGGCCTAATTTTTCCACTAATTTTTGCGTAAACAGTGTAACCAGGAAGATAAGCAAGGAACAAGCCTCTCTTTCGACTGATTGATATACATAGGCACAACACAAAACACCTTTTGGCGGGTTTATGATCATTATGATATAAACAATCCCTCCTCTTCCCATCACTTCCCCCCATATCAATAGTGTTGCATTATCGCCAATAAAATATCAATGTTTCAAGTTGGAGACGCAGATCTTACCGGCCCATTGAACCCGAAGCCGAACACTCGCTCTGGTTTTTTGGGATGAAGCTGTAGAGGAGACGTAGAAGGGAAAAGAAGACGTAGAGAGATAGACAAGATGTCCAGTGAGGGCGACAACGAATGGGATTTCGAACCTGAAGGAGGTGTGGCTACGGTACGTGGACATCAGCCTAGAAGCTCCTTGCATAAAAGGAAGACTGTACCGATAGCTGCTGACTTTCTTGTCACCCATTCCTGCCATGAAATACGTATCGAGGCTGCTTTTGGTGAGTGCTTTTCTTCCATATCGGAGATTTTCCATTATGATTGTGTCTACTATGCCATTTTTAGAAAAAGGTTTTAATTACTCCTATCTTCCTATGAAATCAAGTACGGATTCTGAGACAATAGGGAATAAACACTTCGAATCAAAAATATTTTTGTTTTCTTTGGTTTTTTCCTCTTCCTCTGCCATTGCTTTCTAATTCAATTTTCGATTTTCTAGATATGATTTTCTTTCAAACATTTCACCTTGGCTGGTTCATCGTGAGATTGTATTCAGGTCTGTTGTGTCACCCAAGTAACCCTGTAGTTTAGTTTTTTCCAGAAATCGTTGGAACTAGAACTCTTATTTTACTCATTCATGAGCTAATTCTCAGCTAGTCAACTATCAACAGAAGTATCCGTTATTGAAACGTTTATATTCTTTAGAATTCATTTTCTCACAAATTATTCTGAAAATTTGTTAATTTGAGCATACGAGTACTCTTTTGATGAAGGTTCAAACTTCGAATCACTGTTTTTCTAATAGCTTGGTACAATTTCTACGTGCAACATTCCTGAATCTATCATATGAGAAGCTATAAAATGTAGACATAAATCTTCCCCCTATAAAAACCTATTGCCATTTCCTCATGTCTTCTTTACCCATTTCACTCGTCATTTTAATTACAGATATCCTCTTTATTCGGCGTCGCCATCGGATGTCTACCGGGTCTTGGACTTGGAGGAGGAGGTGGTGGAGGATGTTGTAGTGCAGCACAACCAGCATGTGGAAATCCATGTGGTGGAGCTGGAGGAGCTGCTCCGGCACCAGTTTATGCCGCTGCCCCATTGGCACCCGCACCATTAGCGTCTTACCCACAAGCTCCAGCTGCTCCATATCAGCAATCATTCAATCAACCACAACAATTTGGTGGAGCTAATGCTTTCCAACCACAACAACCACAACAATTCCAACCAGTTCATGGAGGATATGCTGGTGCCAGTCAAGGAGGAAACTATGGATCTATTCAAACTGGAGCCGTCTCAGCAGGAGGAGCTTACCTTTCTGAACCAGTTCACCAAGTACAACCATTGCCATTGCTAGGACAACCCGTAGCTTACGAGGTATAGTTCCGCCTCGTTAACTTTTCGAAATGGATGATAACCGGTAATGCCATTACAGAAAACAGTGGTTGTTGCGCCGACACAACAACAAGAACAAGTATTGAATACGGCACAGGTACTGACGAAGGTCATGCCAGCAAGTGCAGTTTTGGATGAGAACGTTGTTGAGCCAGCTGTTGCTTCACCGAATAATGTGAGTGAATGCTAGAAAACTGATGAATTCAAAACATCTTAATTGGAAACAAGGATTTGTTGTAAACATCACTTTTGTTTTTCAAACTTTTTTGAGAACCTTCAAAAAACTGGTATTTAGTAGAGCAGAGCTCATCAAATTCAAACAAAAAAAATAAATTCAAAACATAAAAAGTAACGAATATTCTTTTAGAAAATGTATTTAGTTGAAAAGATTATAAGTTTCGAATCAAAAAGAAATCAACACCTATTTTTAGATTGTTACCTCTATCAACACTCAAACTTCATATGGAGATGAGCTACAAACCCAAGTTCAAACCCATCAAACTCAACCACAACAACACGTTCAACATCGTCCAGCTGCTTCCTCATCTTCATCTTCATCTGCTTCTTCTTCTGCTGAACATCATCCAACTCACCAAGTCCGAGTTCCATCCTCTTCCTCTTCCATCGAATCAAATGAGCAACGTGTTGTACCAGAGTCTGTCATTGTGAAGGAAATCGTTCAATCTTTCGAAACGACAACTCCATATCCAAAACAAGTAGCTCTCCAAACAATTGCTCCATTTGTTCCACAACCAGTGCAGCCAGCTCAACCAGTTCCACAACCAATTAGAACTGTTCAACCACAAGTTTCTCAACCACAACCAGCCCCTCAACAAGTCAACTATCTTGCTCCACAAGTTCCATCCGTTTCCCAACATGTCGTTGAAACTGTTCAACCAGTTGTCCAACCTATTCAACCAGCGCCAATTCAGCCAGCTCCACTTCCAACTGCTCACAATGTTCAGGTTTCCGTTCCAGAAGCTTCTCAACAACCAACTAGCTTTGTTCCAGAAACCGTGGGTTTTTTTTTTCAATAGTCGTATCAATTAATAACCAAAATGTCTTCAGAAAGTTGTTCCTGAAGAAGAAAGAATTGAAGCAACTGGAGGATCTGATTACGATCAACCATCAAATGTTCCATCAAACATCCCAAGCAATGAACAAGCTACCGTCAATGAACTTCTTGCTTCTGTAAGTTTTGAATAAGTCCGAATTGATCCCTTCAAAATTGATTTTCAGCTCGATACTGCTTCATCTACTCCAGCCAGCAACTTGGACTTCAATCAAGTGACGATCGAGCCAAACACAAACCAAAAGCCAGCTATTATTCAGACTGAAGGAGACGATTATGACGCTCCATTGAATGAAGACCGTAAAGATGTTCCAACTGCAGAACCAACACATAATGTTGCCCCATCAAATCCTCAACCAGTCGCTGTTGTTCCAGAAGAGACTGCCCCAATCATTCCACAACCAATTCAACCAGTTCAACCAGTAGAAACTTATCAACCACAACCTACTTCAGCTCCAGTTGTAGAGACAACTGTTGGATATGTTGAGCCACCAAAACAACCAGAAGTTCATCTCCAACCAATTGCTCCAGCTGTTCGTGTGGAAGTGACAACTCCAGAGCCAACCCCAACTATTCGTTTCGAACTACCAATTGAAGTTCATGAAGTTGTGACTCCACAAGTTCCACTTCAACCAGAACCAGCTATTATTCAAACCATCACTGAAGAACCAATTGTTGAAGTGACTGCTCAAGTTCTGGAAACATCAGCTGCTCCTGTTTCTCAATTCTTTGAGAATATCACATCTCGTGAAGAAACCAAGGAAGAACCAACTCCAAATCAGGTATCTTTTTATTGAAATCTGTTTTTTTGTTCGCATTGTTAAGTTATCACCTTTCACAGCCTGAACCATCCGTCCCAGCACAAACAACAAATGGAAACGATTATGATGAAGAGAAATCAGTTGAGAATAAGGTAACACTCATTTGTTTTATTCACTGACCCACGAACCAATAATTCAGGTTTCCACGGAAACCGATGTGGTACCAAATCTCGGAGAGTACGGAAGCAAATTTGCAAAGGTAGGTATCACTTTCAGTTCCTATGGCATGCTACCAAAACGAGTTTTGTGACGTAATCAACAGGTTACACATTGTAAAACTATGCTTAGGTATTCATTTCTTCCGGGTCATAAACTTGACACTTTTCGGTTTTCATTCAAGTTTAAAATGTTCATTTTGGAAGACTGTGTAATGATATTTCCAGAGCTGCTTTGCAGAAAGAAAAAAAACATTTTCAGTATTTGAATGTCATATGTATCCAAAAAAAGCTCATTTCAGGTACAAGGAGCTGAAACGAAACAAGTGAGTGAACCAATTCAAATTGAGACAATTGAGAATGCAAATCCATACGGAAGAAGATATTGGATCTTCTAAATAATGTTTTTTATTCTTTGTTTCATTACTCTTTTATTGTTTCCTCATCTCATCTCAATGTGCAAATAGGCGCCAGTTTCGTTTTTTCCAAAGTGTTAATAATCGATTAATTGATGCAAAGCATCCATCCAACCTCTCCTCAGACCGAACCGATGTTTTTTCTCTCTGTATATTTTGTTCCTATTGACAACTTTCCTCTATCTTCTATCCGAAATTCCTAATAAATAACTTATTTCCCTTCAATTTTTCCTTCCAAATCCCTTCTTTTTTTCCATTCATCTTCCGAAAATCTAAGCTGCGAAAAAGATAAAAATCACGGAGAAGAAGCTTGATTCTGTCAAGGTCAACCAAGGTATGATAGGCGTCACCGAACAACAAAAACTCGTCTCAAAATTGCGTAATGAAGGATTTTGAGGCGCCGAAAAAGAGAAAAAAGAAAGAAGAAGGCATCTGCCACCGATCGGATCCCACTGAGCGATAAAACGAATTTCATTGCGAAGAAGCCGAAAAAAGAAAACGTCGCCGCGGAAAAGAGATCAGGAGAATTGCGTAATTGGCAGAATTTTTAGGTTGAATGCTACATGCTTGACAACGACTTCTGTTTATAGAGTCACTTCGAAAGTCTTCTGGAGAAAGAGACACAAGAAACCGGAAGAGTGGCCACGATCACGGAGGCACCTGGTGTTTGATGATGTTAAGAGAGAATGTGATGACGTGGCATCAAAATAATGTAATATTTGTTAGGAGGCTAGACAATATAGTGATGTGATCAGGCTATTCTCATCTGAACTGGATCCTTATCATGTCTCACAAAATGTTGAACTTAATATTTTTTCACTGTCTATGGCCGAAAAAAGCTGAACGATTCAGCTGATTTCAGAAATGAAATAATATGGTGATCATCCTAAACAACGAAAAAGAAAGTGCAGCAAACTATCCGACCAAACATTTATTCAAATATCACACTTCTCCCACAACGTTCTGAACTCAAATGTACTCAAAACATTGAACTTGGGATTTCACTGGATAATGCCCACTGAATTCAATCCACAAGTTGTGGATTCTGGACTAAAAAGCATGTCAGCGTCATGTTCAAATAGACACTGTTGTTCAAAACCGGGAAATCAGCTAAACTACTGTGCTCATAAAATCATTTCAAAAAGAGCCAACTGGGATTAGAACGTTTTTGACTTTATCAACTCCCAATAGAAATTGGTGAGAATGATCTGACTAGACAAAATTGTTACACATTCGTAAAAAGAATGATCTAGCTTCCCTATCAATTTTTTCTGCTTCGAATAATTCTTATATAGATAGATACATCTAGGTGAATATTTCTGTTCTGAATCATAGCTTTCTTTTGTTGAACAAAAAGTGATTTCAGTTGAGAATTTGATGAACGATGAATGAATGCACTCTTAGAATATATAGTCTAATCAAGTTTTCAGTCTATCATAAAAGAATAGAAGAGAGTGAATTTTGATTGATTAGGTATTGCAAAAGGAACAGTTTCCTGTTTCCGTTAAACATTTATCAGCTCAGATATCCCCTCCATTTGACATTGAAACCCTCTTTATACCTTATCGTTTCCCTCCCTTTTTATGTCATGTCACCTCCTATCCACTCGCCTCGTTACACTCACATATTGGAAACGAAAGGGAAAAAGCTTAGGTCCTGATCGGGACGCCTGGCAATTAATCAAGTGAATCGCTTATCAATCGAAAAATGTTTTCTCCGCGCAACAATCGGTTACGCAATAGCAGCTAGAGACATTTGAGAAGCTAATGAAACAAATGAAAACGATTGAATAAAGACGGAATATGCCGACTAACTACTGACTGCCTGAATGACTGGATCGGATAAATGAGTCACGGGAATTGAGGAAATGAGAGAAGAATTATGGCAGATTGCATAACTGAGAATTGGAAGATATGGGCTTGATGTCAAACATGTAATATAAGACAGACAGAAAAGGAATATAAAAAAGATGAACTGCAGAGCCTTCTGAAAAAAAGAGGAAGTTCCTGAACGCACCGGTTGGATGGCATCACTTGTATAGATTAGATGAATATCATTCGGAAATGGTTTCCACATCAATCTCTCTTTTTAACACTATCAGTATTACTGTTATGATAGTGTTTCGAGGTATTGTTGCTTTTAGAAATTCATTTCAGAACCGAGATAGTTTTTCAAATAGTGCGAAAACTAAGTTTTCTTTCAAGCTCCAGCAATTGAGATGCATTCCATCCGACACTAGACAGAAGACCTTGATTGAGAAATTTCATTGGAGCCCTCGCACTTTTTGATTCATACGAAGTGTTATAAATAGATCCGATGAGGTCTGTAATAAAGAACTATGCTTGAAATTGGAAGAAGTTGGTCCGTGATGCCCATCAATACTATACTGATCGCCTAGATGGAACTTCAATGAGTATCAAGTTTAGCAAAGAGAGAGAGACACATTAACTGTAAAGCAGACACCTTTTTCAGACTTCCTAGTTCATGTGTACTTGCTCTTTTTGCAATTGTTTTAATAAGCTATCTCACTATTTCATCTCAATATTCCTCTTATCCTATATCGTTTTTTTTCTATCTATCTTCTCACTTCGCTCTTCAAAAATATACCGGTCCTTTTCAAGGTGGCACTGGTCACCCGTGCGACAGTGGCCGGGTGTTAGCTTGCTACCCCCAATAGTACACCACATTCCGAGGCGATAGATTGTGTCATCGATGGAGACACGTCTAGGTTCGATTTCAGAAAACTGTTTTACGCAAGCGGCTTGCCCCCTCTGCGCATGTTGCGCCAGCGCCTTTCTCTTTCACACAGCCGGAGGAGGTGAGGGGAGGAGTGACAAGGGCACTACTTAAGCTGACCGAATCTTCCAATTTACGCTACTACACACACTCTAACACACAATCTTGTGTCGTCGTCATGGCTAGTGTGAGTTCATTTTTCTTTTTTTTATTACCTTTCTCACTTTCTCTTGTTTCAGTTCTTTTTAATTGCTCTTCTTGCTTCTCCGGCTCTTGGATGTATTGGAGGTCTCGGAGGAGGTGGTGGCTGCTGCCAACCATCTCAACCAGCCTGTGCTAACCCATGCGGTGGAGCATCTGCTGCTGGGTGAGTTTCCTCTTATTTTCTTTCTTATTTTCACCTTACTCTTCTTTCTAGTTACGCTGCACCAGCCGCTGGATATCCAAGAGCCCCAGTCGGATACGCTGCCCCACCCCCACCACCACCACCACCACCAGCCTTCGGAGGACTCGGAGGAGGACCATCTTACCCATCTGCCGGAGCTGGAGGACAATATGATACCGGAATCCACGGAGGAGCTGCTCAAGGTGGATACGCCGGAGCTCAAGGAGCCCAGGGAGGATACGCCGGAGCTCAAGGAGCCCAAGGAGGATACGCTGGAGCTCAAGGAGCCCAAGGAGGATACGCTGGAGCCGCCCAAGCCGTCCAAGGAGCTCAAGGAGGATATGCTGGAGCCGTCCAAGGAGGACAAATTGCTTCCCAAGGATACGCCGGAGCCGGAGCCCCAGTTTCCGCCGGAGGAGCTTACAACCAAGGACCAGCCGCCGTGAACGGAGGATACACTTCTCAACAACAAGGAGGAGCTGTTGCCCCAGCCGGATACGAACAAGGACCAGCTGCCGTTCATGTTGATGCCACCGTTGCCACATCTGAGGGAGCTATCTCTCAACAAGGAGGATCCTCTGCCGCTGGAGGATACGGAGAAGAGACCGGAGCCGCCACCTCAGTCGGAGAGCAAACCAACACTGTCGTCCAAACCGGAGAAACCGCCGAAGAAGGATACGGAGCTCAAGGAGGATCTGCTCCATCTGGAGAATCATCTGTCGCCGAAGAGACCGAAATCGTTGCTGTTGCCACCTCTGCCCCAGCTCCAGCTCCAACCTACGAGAACGTTCAACCAGCTCCAGTTGCTCCAACCACCACTGTTGAAGAGACCCATGTCGAAGAGCCACACGTTGAGGAAGAGACCCACGTCGAGGAGCCAGCTCCAGCCCCAGTTCCAGTTGCCACTTCTGCCCCAGTCATCGAGCCAGTTACCGAGGTTAATACTGAAGAGTATGAGGAGGAAATTGTTGAGCCAGCTGAGCCACAAGTTGTTGAGCCAGTCCCT
This sequence comes from Caenorhabditis brenneri, assembly GCA_000143925.2. NCBI lineage: Eukaryota > Metazoa > Nematoda > Chromadorea > Rhabditida > Rhabditidae > Caenorhabditis > Caenorhabditis brenneri. Next base: position 104,794 of record GL380066.1, read on the forward strand.
GAGCCACAAGTTGTTGAGCCAGCTCCACAACCACACGTTGACCCAGTTCAACCAGCCCCACAAGTCACCGAACCACAAGTTGTTGATCCAGTCCCAGAACCACAAGTAGTCGAGCCAGCACCACAACCACACGTTGACCCAGTCCCACAAGCACCAGAAACTTTTGAAACCTCTGCCCCAGTTGCACCACAAGTCACCGAGTACCCAGTTCAACAAACTGAGGCTCCAGTAGAAGAGGTATACGAAGAGGAAACTGAAGCACCAGTCGCACCTGTTCAACCAACGGAATCCTCTTTCGAAGAGGTTACCGCTGAAGAAAACGCACCAGCACCAGCTCCTTATGTTCCACCAGCACCAACTTTCACTGTATGTTTAGTTCCTAGACATACACTTCCCTATCACTTTCTGTCACCTAGATCTATCTCAACAATTTTTAACTTTCTCCTATCCTAATCGGAATTTACCGTCTTGAAACCAATTTTGTTTTTTCTAGGAGCAAAAGCCAGGATACGAACAAACTGCACCAGCTGTTGAGACCAAGGAGGAATCCTACGATGATGAACAACCAGCTGAGGAAACCCACGTCGAGCCAGAACAACCAGCCGCTGGAGGAGGATACTCCGCCACTGAAGCCCCAGCCAAGACAGACGGTGGATACCGCACTCACTAAGCGATAGATCAAAATAGGTGCTCATTCGCTCTGATCTCGTTTTGATTGCTCGCCGACATTCTGCTCAAAACATTCAAACTTTCTCGTCTTTTTTTTGCCTCGTTTTGTCTGTATATACTGTTGACCCCTTATTTTATTTCTCTTATATTTTGCTATACTTGTGTAGTAGAGACTATTTCACTGACTGAAATTTATTAATTTCAAATAAATTGGTGACTTTTAAAATGTTTAGAACATTCAAAACTATGCTAATCGGATATGGAACGATGTCGAGATTCAGTACAAACTTTTTTTTAATTCATGAGCCTAACGGGCAAATTATATATTAACTCGGGACTTCGAAAAAGGAATGGCTTCATTTTTAAAAAAATAATAACTGATTTTTTCTGGAGATTTTGAGAAAAAAAGAGCACCATTATGGTACGGTATAGTTAAAGGCACGTTGGACATTAATTTTTTGTTCTCGGTCTTGTCTGGAATTTTGAGAACAGGCAGACTGTAATACACGTTAAAAAGGGGAAGACAATTTATTTTTTTAATTTCGAGTTTTTTTCAATCTTTTGTTGTTTTCGAGCTAGTTCCGAAATTTTTTTTCGATAATTATTGTCTGAACATTCTCAAGCATCATTCACATTGTTCTCCTTTTTTTCCAATACAATTTTTTTTTCCAATACAATTTTTCGAAGAAAATTCAGAACCAAATTTTTCGTTAAAAGTGATCACACGTTTTTCCTCTTATATCCATTGCAATCTCAAAAATATTAAGTTGTTCATTTCCAAAAGTGAGTATAACAATTGATTTTTACTTCGGCGGCTTCGCAGGTTCTTTCCAATTATTTTTCCAAATCAGACGAGTATTATTCTTCTGTCAAGAGTGCATTCTAAGTTCCAGTGCCCCTCACGAGAAACGCGCCTAGTATCCAACTGACACACTTCTCTCTTTTTGACGCAATTCTTCAGCCATCTGCCACTTTGGACACGTCAGCGCTCTCCAGATTTCTCATTCATAGAGCTTATTAACTCTTGAACCGCTTCTTTTTCACAATTAGAAGTTTCTATTATCTTTCTGCGTATCTTCTCTTTCATCGGTACACGTGGAAGCGCGTGTCGTTGTCTCTGTGGCGGTAACACACGATACGCAGCTTGTCGCCGCCTCGTTCTATCATCATGCCGTTTCACTCAATGTTCTCCGTTTATCTCTTTCAGTACTTTTTCTTGCAAAACTTAGCTACACCGAATTTCGTCCTTTGAACATTTATGATATTATTTATTTTTCAGATAAAAATGTCGTTTTTATGGGATTGGTTCAATGGAGTTCTCAACATGCTGGGTTAGTTTTTTTATTTGGAATTTTTTTTCAATATTCAAGCTTTTTTGCAGGATTGGCCAACAAGAAGGGAAAACTGGTGTTTTTGGGGCTTGATAACGCCGGAAAAACAACACTGCTCCACATGCTCAAGGATGACCGAATTGCTCAGCACGTTCCGACTTTGCATCCAAGTAAGATCTTAGAATATATATTTATCGATTATTTATTAATGTTTTTTTCATCTCAGTCAATTTGTTACTGAGTTTCGCAGATAGTCGCAAATATGAAAATTAGTCGCCAGCTGATGAACCGGTTCTGTTTATCAATAGCCAAACGATGATAACACCAAAAAACCAGTTCTGCCCAATATGTATTTTTTTTAGCTTCTGAGCAAATGTCTCTTGGAGGAATCTCATTCACCACATACGATCTCGGTGGCCACGCTCAAGGTTGGTCTGTTTTTCAATAACTATCCACAATCTTTCAATTTAGCTCGACGAGTTTGGAAGGACTACTTCCCGGCTGTGGACGCCGTAGTTTTCTTGATTGATGTTGCCGATGCCGAAAGAATGCAAGAAAGTCGTGTTGAACTCGAGTCACTGCTCCAGGATGAACAAATTGCCTCGGTCCCAGTTCTTATTCTTGGAAACAAGATTGACAAGCCAGGAGCTTTGAGTGAGGATCAACTCAAGTGGCATCTCAATATTCAACATATGTGTACTGGAAAAGGTTGATTTTCATGTCATTCCTCTCATCGTTATCTCTTTCATTTTTCAGGAGATGTCTCTCGCAATGAATTAGCTTCTCGGCCGATGGAAGTTTTCATGTGTTCTGTACTCCAGCGGCAAGGTTACGGAGAAGGAATCCGTTGGCTCGGACAATACCTGTAAACCAAAAATAACTTGACAATAATGCTCACTCGAATCTATTCCTCTTTTGAAATCCACCTGCACCATTCTCTTACATATTGCATCGCCAACATTTCCCAGTTGACTTGTTGTACGTACTTGTCATTTTCCGTTTTCTATGGGAAACGAACTCTCGTTAGAAATAACATTTTCCTTGTATTTGAGCGTTCCCCTTTTTCTTACACTTCTCATGCCTTCATCGTTTGTGCAACAAAACAAGTCGCCCCTAACTATTTATGAATCCTCGACTTATTCGAACTTGTAAAAAACTCCACGGCGTCCTGATTTTTTCAGATTATTGGTCCTCCTCTCCCATTCATTCTTTATTTATAGCACATAATTGATGCCCTCATTCAGAAACTTTATCCAGATTCTTCTACTGTTCCCTTTTTCATTTTTTATTTCGGTTAGTTCTATGTGAATGAAACAGATTCCAACTCCAAACTCTCGAGGTTTATTGTGTAGATACACACCGCATTCTATCGGAAACAGAAACATGCCATATATACTTGATCTTGGAAGAAAGCTCGTCTAAAAAATACTTATCATGCTATCAGTAACTACGCTCGGTATCATCACGCCATTTTTATGTAACACATTGAAAAATTACATTCTCGATTCCACTTAGCAATTATTGAAAAAAAAAGTTAGGCCTAGAAATGAAGTTCATTGAATCTTCATTGTGAACAGAGCAATAGTCTCATCAAGGTCAGTGCTGATTTTGTCAATCACACAGGCTACAGTCACAATCATGTAGTCAGGTGACGTGATCAGGCGCACAATAGTGTGGTTTATGTTCTAGTCAACTAAATTGACGAGTTTATTGAAAATATTTGAGGTTTGGAAACAAATGAGACATAAATTGAACCGAACAACAAAATAAGTATTATGCTACTAGTGCAGTAGCGCTACTGTTGGGCTCAAAGCCTTTGAAGATATGTGAATCTGGAACCTGTTCAAAAAGATCAATAAATTAATTTTCATAGATCTGGTTTCCTGTGGTGAACAGAAGTTCATTTTTTGCTGTGGCAATGCTGCCCAGTAAAACTGAGCACACAGGGCTCATCCAATTATTCTTTCCCTCTCTGTTCCTCTCATAGCTAAAGCGTTCGAGTGAGTACGCATTCGCAACCAATAAGCTTGCAACACTCCTCCTGAAGGCGACGAGTTCGATTCATTTTATTTAGAATTCGAATTCAAGCGTTTGAACATAGTAAATTGAACAGACACGCAGTTGCTTCCTACTGAATCTATAAATTTTTGAATTACCTGTAGAAATCTTGTTTTTCTTCGAAAATTGATATTATTTTATAAGGTTCAATTTTTTAGAGTCAAAGGTCATGACATCGTTATTCTCATCACTTGCACACAACTTAAGAGGGCAGGTACTGTTCCATTTATTTTTTTGTCATGGTCGTATATATGAATTTCAGCTAATTGCTCGCGTAATATCATTTGCCATAAATATGTATCTTCTGAGAAGAATCGATAATGATGTTTTGGGACTTGTTAATGTGAGGTAAGAAATGGCAGAATTACAATCACTTGAATAAGTTGAAACTATTCTTAGTTTTCAGATTAACTCTTCTCTACTCTTCAATCTTATTCCTCACTCGAGAACCGCTCAGAAAAGCAGAAATAATACGTGGATCACTACCAAAGTTCGTTAACCTTCTTTGGTTAAGTCCTCTCATTTCTACAGTATTGAGTGTAGTTTGTGTTTATCTATGGTACACTTTTTCATCAACTACCGATAATGTATCATGGAACGTCTTGCTTTCTTTTCCCATCTCTGCAATTATTGAATCGATAGCTGAACCCTTTTCAGTGATTTCTCTTCGGCAAGTCACAAACTCTTAGAAACAAAATTGAAATAAGTGCAGTTTAGATTAGAGTCAACTTCGGGTTCACTTGGACAACACTTCGCAATCGGACAAGGGATGTTAATATGTGTCAAAAGAATATTCGTGCTTGCTGGACTCTTCATTTTTCCCGAAATGTATCATCTCGATCTATTCGCTTATTCTCAATATTTTGGAGCCATCGCATATCTTCTCTTCAATTTCATCGCTTTCTATTTTTATATTCGAAACCGATCTATCCCGGAACTTGAACAGTTTTCAACATTCTCCGATTTGCTCCCGAAAACGAGCGAAGGCATTGACCGAGATTCCGTGAATGCAGTCGCCACAATGTTCTCTCATTCCATCCTGAAGCAACTTCTTACCGATGGAAGTGCCTATGTTATGACATTCACCGAGTTACTTAGTTTGAAGCACCAAGGTTGGTTTTTTGATAAAAATCAAATCTAAAAGTTACTGTATTTCAGCTGTTTACGATGCTGTTGAGAGAGTTGGAAGTATCATCGTTCGAACAATTTTGTCACCAATTGATGAGAACTGCAACGCATACTTCTCTAATACAATTCGTAAAGAAAGTAGTGTCTTCAACAAAAACACAGATAATCATGATGACTTGGTAAAGAATCTTTCCACTATTCTCCATGTTGTTGGAGTCATTGGATTCGTTGCTTGCGTCTTTGGAATACCGTATTCTTCAACAGCAATTTCCTTTTATGGAGGAAAGTTACTATCAGATAATGGAGGAGCTTTACTTCTCTCGCTGTACTCTGGATATATTCTGGTCACAGCAATCAATGGAATCACGGAAGGGTTTGCGATGGCCAGTATGGATAACTATCAGATATATTCCCATGGAAAGTTCCTTTTTGTAACGTCTGCTATTCATCTTTTCATCAATTATGCTCTTTGTGTCTACATGAACTCAGCTGGTTTCATTGTGGCAAACATTATTAATATGACAATCAGAATCATATATAAGTGAGTTTTCGAGAAAATTTCTCATTCTTAACAGTAAAAGTCTTTTTTATATTACAGTAACCTTCTGAGTTTATTTTGAAAAAAGTCGGATTTATTTCATTCCTTCAAAATCATTATATTTCAGCTGGCGTCGAATCAGAGAATACCTTGGAGAAAGAGCACCATCATTCACTACAGTATTCCCAACATTCTCAACTTCCATGTTCCTTGGAGCTTCCTTATTTGCCACATCATTTTCATATCTGGTTAACTCCAAAATTTCATCCTGTATTCATTTTTTGATTCCAGATTTTCGCAACGACGCCTGGCCTGTCTCACACTCTTTCACACATTGCTATTGGAGGAGTTTGTCTTGTTCTTCTAGCTCAGCACGCTGTTCAACATGATCCTGTTTTTGCAAGAATCATCGATTCATTGGCAAAAAAACATCGTGAATAACTTTTATATCATCTATTTTTAATAATTTATTTGCATGCTTTACCTCTATTGATCGGGTTTTAGTATTTATTTTGTATGTTTCTTGCAAGTTTTCAATTGAAATACGCATTTGATTGGAAAATAATAATAAATCAAAAGTTTGGCAGCCGCCACAAGTTTTATGTGATTGTTTATTCTAAAATGAGTTTCTTTTCACAGCTGGCATCAACTTCACCCACAAATAGGCTGAGAACCGACAGATTCTTCAGGATTGAATAAAAACATTCAGAATGCACCTGTTTCAATATTTCGGCAGAGTCTAAGATGTTTCTTTTTCTTCCTTTTCATTTTTTTTCTCCTTTCTCTTTTTCTTTCTTTTTGCAGTCTCGTCTCTTCGGCTCCTTCAGCCCAGACTCCGCCCACTTTTTGATAGTATGGAGAGCCCTCGGGCGACGGAGCAAAGGAGCAGCTGACGGACCGAGTCGTTGTCTCTCAGCCTCCAACACTTTTCGGATTCTGTGTTCCGATTTCAAATTTATGTTTTTATGAATTTTAGAAATAGAGAGAAGAAACAGTCACTGATTTCGATGAGTTGGGTCAACGGAGCATGATAATTCATTTGCTCATTTCACTGCTTTTTGCCGTCAGAGCTGTTGAAAACTATGAAGCCGGCGAGGAGTTGAGTTGTAAGGTGAGTTGAGTTCGAATAGTGACACTTCTGGAAGATAAGGAATAATAAAAAATGACGAGTAGTGAAGATCTAACTCGTGGACTATTTCTGAAAACTCTTAAGCCGCCCGAAGTCATATAAACAATCTCGAATAGTTAGTTGTATCTAGTTGTGGGAAGTATGTAAGACTTTCTATGTGCGTTTTCATTAAATACTGTACTGCAATTGCCAGTAATTTTTCAAAAACATTACTGATTCCACTATGTCTAAATTTGTGTCAGGAAGAACAAAGTGAACAACTCGAACATCAAATAGGATAATGGTCTAGAATTATTTGATCAAAATGTTACGATTTGGATTGAAAGTGCATACCCAGTTATCTAGATCACTCTTCCCCTTCTTATCATAGAAGAAAACGGTAACTGATTCCAATTTGAGTTCCAACTTCTCTGGTTCATAAGCTTTTGAAACAAATGTCGGATGTAGGATCGTTTCAAACTAATAGTTTAAAATGAGAGATCCGTTTGATTTACAGCGTCGACATGGTGGAATTCCTCTGCCACTCGGAGTGTTCACTGTCCAAAAGGAGGGATTTCCAGATGCTCTTCCAGCTATTCGGACTGCTCTTTCTCATGTCCACACTCGATCATGTATTTTACAAGGATATCGTCTAGAAATGATAGTCAAAGACACTCATGTAAGTCTTTTTTTCGGTCGTCATCTTGTCTTTTTTTCCATCTTTTTTCTCTTCCATTCGATATATCGAACAAATTCAATTTGCGACCAGAGTCCTCTCTTCAATTGAGTCAATTTTGGCGCTCTTCAGCCATCACACGTTTTTAGTGCTATTTCTGTGAATATATTGCGTCGAGTTGCGCCTTCTAGGTTGCCCTTCACGGTTACCTCATCTTTTGTGTCACTGAATTCATGCACAACGGACGTCGTCGTCTTTGGCCAAAGACAACTATAGACTCGACTAAAATAATGGGGCAGTGCACCATGTTAAACGCTTGAATGCTTTAACTAAATGGGTTAGGAGAGATGAAAAAGGAGAAGAAAAAGGAGAGGAAGGAATGAAGTTATTGCAACATTCTGAAAATATTTATGATGGAATTGGGTTATGAGATGAATGATTTCAGTGTAAGACTTCACAAGGAATGAAGGCTTTGTTCGATTTGATCGCTTCGAGACCAAGACCTGTGGCTATTCTTGGAGGACAATGCACTGAAGTGAGCTTAATGAACTTTTGAAAAAAGAGAAGAAGAAGGCTGAATTTATGAAGGAAATTAAAAAATAATTGCTAGAACCAATTATAAATTTCACCTGCAACATTTTTGAAACTGTTATGGAACATTCCTTCTGGTAACTAAAGTCTGAAAGATGAATGTATTGTCAGGTTCCTGAATTATTTTTATTAGGATACCGATTGATCTTAGACCTTAACTATAAAATAGTTAAGAAATACTAATGTGGAAATCAAATTAAAATGAAACAAGAGGGTCTCTTTTTAAAGTTCCAAACGTTTTCCCTCTCTCTCATCACGTCTCTAGAACTAACAAAACACCTTCATTCACAAAAAGTTTTTCGTTATTTCAGGTGAATGAACCAATCGCAATGGCTCTAAAATATTGGCAAATCGTTCAATTATCCTATGCAGAGACTCATGCCAAATTCGCTTCCTCTGATTCCCATGAAGTTAGTTTTAGAAATTGAAGAGAGCCCAATTTAGAAGCGGACGAAAATTCATGAAAGTCTTCCGGTGTGGGAAAGAAAAATTGGCCTCGGGCGACATTTCGAGCCCCGGTTGCTCTTCAGAAGCTCTATTCCTTTTTTTCTTTCACTCTCCTCGAATTCTTTTGTTTGTCACCGCCTCATTTTTGAAATGAAAGGGTACGTAGAAAAAGAATGAAACAATGAATGTTCAATTGCAGTTATTTCCCACATTCTTCCGAGTTGTACCTGGAAGTCGAAATACAAATATGGCGAAATGTAAATTCGTGAATCATTTTGGATGGAAGAGAGTCGGGACAGTGAAACAAAATGATCAACCGAGATACGCGTTGGTAAGGAAACCCCACCGAATTATTCATTTAAAATATGCACCGGGGAAAAACGGGAAACAAGATTTTGAAAAAGGGACTTGACACGCAAAGGGACAGCGACTCGGTTTTGATGGAAATGAGAGTGACATATTGCTCACGGATTCAAAGAAAACAGGAAATGATCCGAGGGATTAATGCGACTGACACCTTGTGTTCCATTCTAAAATGAAGGAATAAACATGACAAAACATGAGAAAATATGCAAAGAAATGTATTATTTGAACCTTGCAACAACTCTTGAAAAAATAACTTTTTGAGAAAACAGAAATAGGAAAAACGAGAGTTTGTTGACTGTGCAAGACGTTGCGCACGATCTGAAAGAACTTCTAGACTTCTTCTTAAATCAAAAGTGCTTCAGAAAGAAAAATATAGAGAGTTTTTTGCCTGGAACCGTTAAAACGTACCAAACTGTCCAGGTGTGGATGACCATATTTATATTTTTAATAGACTCGGCGTCAATTTCTTGATTATACCACAAACCTGGAAAACTTCTTTGAAATCAATTTAGTCGCTGAACAAGAATTCAAATGTTTCAATATCATTACCTAGAGAATTCATTCTTTCCGTATATTTTTGAATCTCAACCGTTTCCTGCTTCCTTGAGTGGTTATATGCCAGAGCAAATAACTGTATTCTCCAATGAAATGTATTCACTTTTTCTACTATTGATGTTTCTGGTGATTGAACGAAAAGTTACAGAGTACTGTACATGAAATTTCATGCCTTGAAACACTCGGTTCTAGAAGAGTACATTTTTAGGAAAACTTTTATCTGAATTATCACAGTCTCAACTTTTCAGCCCCACGAAGCTCTGACAACTCGATTGGAGCATGGTTTTGGTGTGAAGATTGCCCATACAGCTGGAGTTAACTGGGAACAAATCGAAACTGTCGGTGCTGAACTTGATGAGCTCAAGGTTTGTGATCGTCGCCTCATCCATCTTTTCTTTCGTTTTTCTCGTTTTTGTGTCGCATCGGAAAACGAAGAAGAAGATAAATAATGAGCGGAGTGAAGGCGGTCTTGTCGCGCCCCCGAGAGTCACACAATGTCCTCTCGATTGGCTTTCCAGATAACCAGACAGAGTCCCGAGGGATGGCCCGTTCCTCCGATGCTTACATGTACAACATCTTATTATTCGGGAGAAATGACTCGGAATTTCTCAAAACTAAATTGAAGAAAAAAGGGGAAAACTTTTGTTTTCAGGAAAGAGATGTTCGAATAATACTGGTAGATGTGGATGAGGAAATGGCAGCTACAGTACTCTGTGCAGGATATCATCGAGGAATGTATGGAGACAATTATGTCTGGATATTACCTGGATATCACTCTGATAAGTGAGAATTCCTTTTGAAAGACAAGAAAATACAAAGATTACATTAAGATGGTTGAACAAAACCCATGACAACTGTACTGCTGAAGAAATGAAAGAAGCTGCCAGAAACCATTTTTCAGTGGAATTCGCATTGACAAGAAGAGATGTGGACACTAAAATCATCGGAAATACGGTGAATAAGAGAAAACCCATTCGAACCAATAAAAATGAAACCTTTTTCTAATGTGAAACTCATTTCAGAGAGCCGGTGACGTGTGGGAAGAAATAAGTAATCTGGATCCAAATAACACATGGAGAGGATATCTTTATGATGGTTTATGGACTCTTGCCATTGCTCTCAGTCATTCGATGGGTGATAATGCAGAGTTTTCACATCATAAGATGATCGAAGCAATCGATAATTCATCATTCCAAGGACTAACGGTACAATATCATCTCCTCCTTTTCTCATAATCATTTTTTAGGGTAAAGTGAAGTTTGCAAACAATGAACGTCTTGGATTAGTTGATATAAAACAATGGTCAGAAGGAGAATACATTCCATTTGCAATGTATGATGGAGCAGAGGATGAATTTAAGATAATTGATAGCACTGCAAAAGGATGGTCACCTCCATTAGACTCAACAATTACGGAACGTCGTCGTGAACATATCTCTTCTTTATTATTTTTGGCAATGTCACTTCTAGCACTTATCGGAATCTTCTTAGCTCTCATATTCTTATTGATTAATTTCAGATACCGGAATCATAGGTAAGTGTTCGAATTCCCAACTGAATGAGTTTTGAAATATTTTCAGGTTTATCAAAATGTCATCTCCGAATCTCAATAATATAATTATCGCTGGTTCAATTTGTACGTTTGCATCGGTGATAATGCTTGGATTGGATACTCGAATAGTCAGTCCAGATGTATTTGTATGGCTATGTTATATGAAAACATGGACACTTTGTATCGGATTCACTTTGTCATTCGGTGCGATGTTTTCGAAGACGTGGAGAGTTCATTCAATATTCACGAATATTCGAATGGATCGGAAAGCAATCAAGGATTCGAAACTGTTTTTGATTCTTGGTGTTCTTCTTTTTATCGATATTTGTGTTCTTGTAACTTGGGCATTCTTATCTCCATTCTCATACACAGTCACTGAACTTCCACACATTGTAAGTTATTTCTAAGTTTCATGAAGACAAATACTTTGTAAATAATTACTCTCGAAAAAACTATGTATTCAAAGTTTAGAAAATACGTTTCACCGATTTTCAAATTTAGTTCTAATTTCTCCCTTAAATGCTAATTATCCAATGTTACGAAAAATTTGTCAAAAAATGTCCAAAAAATTCCGTCAAAAATCGCTCATTTTTAACTTTGCGTGTGTCGTGTGTGCCGCATTTTTGAGTGAGCGCTCTGAAATTGTTTGGGCACACGTAAAACCGTACTGGTTTTGTGGGGAACTTTTCGGCGGGATGATCCGACCAGTTTGAGCCGACTTATAGCGAGGAAAGTGAAAAGTGCCAAAATGTCAAAAAAAAATTGGCCTGAAATTTGGAAATTTATTTTTGTTTTTGAACGGTGTTGACACAGTTTTGGAAGTATTCATTTGAAAATTTCTGGATATATGTAGCTCGCCGAGCTCTATCGATTGAGCCATAACCCAAGTCAATCGGACCACTGTGCCACTTGTGAGCCATAAAAATATGGTCTATTTTTGGGTATAGGGCCATAGTTTCCGGCCTATATCTGGGCTCGGGAACCGAATTCGGTCTTAAAAATCATATGGGTTGTAGCCCTGATAGTACTCTATGAGAAGAAAAAAGAATTAGAAAATGTTTAGTTCGAAAATTTTCCAGGTCAAGGAGAAAACTGGAATTTAGTGAAAAACTGGGCAAAAAATAAAACTAAAATCGGTCATAGGTTACCGTTCGGAACCGGACAACTTGGGTTCGATTGGAATTTTCACGCTGGTTTCAAAAATGATATTCATTTATCCGATTTCTGAAATATTTGGGTTCACGCCTCAAGACACATTTTAGAAATGAGAAAAATTATATAATTAAATGAAGACGTGGTGGCCTTTCTGTTTTTCTATTTTCTATACTATTGCACCGCAGGTCCCCAACGCATTCTAGTCTGCTTTCAAGAAATTCTAAAGCTGGATAAGATGGTTATTACCACTTTAAAAGAATTCGACTATTGATAGGACTCTATCAAAACCTTAAATGAGTTTTTAAGTTTCCTGAATTTCAGCCAGAAGACAACATCGTGATAATTCCTGAAGTTGAAAAGTGTCATTCATCGCATTCCGGAGTCTTTCAAGCGATTCTTTATGTTGTTAAAGGAATTCTTATGGTAGCTTGAACTGAGAAACATGCTTTTAGAATTCAAATATTTTCAGATTCTTGGTTGTTTCCTTGCTTGGGAAACTCGTCATGTGAATGTTCCAGCATTGAATGACAGTAAATACATCGGAACAAGTGTTTACTGTTGTGTTGTGATGAGTGTTCTCGGATTATCAACGAGTGTAATTCTACAAGAACGGGTCAATGAAATGTTCAGTCTAGCCTCATTTTTCGTTATTTTCTCGACGACACTGACACTTTGTCTTGTATTCGTACCAAAGGTGAGATGTCATTCAATACTTGGAGGTGTGAGTCTAGAAGAAAAATAGAACATTTCAAACAAAACGTTTCGAAATGGCCAAACAACCAACTCATGAATTATTCCGACTGAATGGTTTTGGAAGGAATAGAAACGTTTGAAAACTAGTGGAACCAAGAATCAAAACTCCCCCTTGCAATGATTTTTGAAAGGAGTACAATGACCCCTACGTTCGAAACTCTGATATTGATAATCTGAAAACTTTCCCGTTGACTTTATAACTCTGAAATCCCACTCGGAGTAGTAGGAGAGCAAATTGAAGACCTATTACGTTTGATAAAATGAATTAAATAAATATTAAGAGAAGAACCCCATCGCTTAAAAAACAAATATAGTAGATTATATTCAATCTCTGCAATAAAGAGAATGTGATTAGTGATCTTGAAACAAATCCCTTCACTAATCGCCACTCAATTGATATTTCCCAAAAAAATGCAATCTATTTCCGGGAATATTCTATCACTTCCAGACGTATCCATTCACTTTTTCAGGTAATTGAATTGGCACGGAATCCAGTTGGCAACGAGCCAAGAGCCTATCGACGTGGTCTCATGAAGAGTGTTGTTGCTAAAACATCACAGCCAATGTCCCCACAACCTAGATCGTAAGAAGAATGTACCCGTTAATTAAACATGTCTGAAAATATTTTCAGCGACAGTTCCGGTGATTTAATGAACAAAGCTGAAAGCGAAAACAAGTTGCGTAGGCGATATTTACATCAGGTACCCACCTAGTTCCGATAATCAGTGATTATTATGGTTGAGTTTCAGAAATCAACTCAATTATGGGATTTGGTTGAGAAATTGAGAGCTCGAGGAGATACACAATTCCTTCAACAAGGTATAAAATGATGGAAAAGTTTATTGGCCCGTTTCAAAAATATCATGAGGAAGAACAGAAAAATAATGAGATGAGATAAATGAGGAATTAAAAAACGGAGACCATGTAGTAGCTGATTATGCAAATGAGTAATGTAAGAGAGACGATGTTGGATCGACTACTTGACGCGTCAGTGAACACGTTGTCGGCGAACGTTATTTGAAGTCCGTATTTGTCATAGACCTGCAAAAGTTAGGAATTAGTTTACATTGAAAATGTCAGGGTCAGGTGTGTTTTAGTTCGGAAAAAACAGAGGGGATATAGATTTTGTTCGGGAATGTTCCAACCGCTCATAGAATTTCTATAGAATAGTTGTCTGACTTTAAACATTCCATGATCCATAATGGCAGTTTTTTTTTTGGGTTTCCCCATAATTGAGAAAGAATATCAGAAGTCTCTGATTTCCTTGTTCATTTACAGTATGGTCATACTCGCCAATTCAAAAGCCTCTCCATTTATTAGGACCACCCAGAAGTTATTTCTCCTTCTCAAAAAACAAATTTCCATAAAAAAAATGTTTCCGAAAGTTTTAATCGAGTGTGACGTAGTTTGTTTGAAGTCCTTCTCTCCTTTCCCTATCCGATTTCCTCCGGATATCCGAAATAGCACAAAAAAGGTCAGGGATCTCTATTAAGACAAGTTCTTACCCTTTTATGGTTGACATCGTTACAAAGATTCGTTGAACAACAACAAAATTCTGAGAATCGAATTGAATTCGTTTGACTCTTTGCGTGATGTTTTGTGAAGAGACTCTGCAAAAAAGGGAAAAAAACATGAAGAAAGTGTTCCTAATAGTTATGCTTTCTTCCTTATTCTCACCTGCATTTTATGATCAAGTTGTGCCAACGTGGGACACGATTCATCGATTCCACGATAGAGACAATGTGATTCGTGGACACAGAATCTGTCATAGTACTGTCTGATGGTTCCACTTCGATTAACTGCATAGTACTCCGAGTAGCACATCTGAAAATTCCTTTTCGTTAAGTGATTGGATCCATTGGAAACACTGAGTTGTTCTTCACTTTTCGGATCTTGAATACGATCTGATAGTGTTCTTCTCATATTCTTTTGCTCTCTCCAATTCTTATCATTCATTCAGAAAGGATTAGTTCAGTCGGGTAGGGCTTACTATGTTAATCCGGTGAGAGGAAACTAACTTCTAAATTCATTTTTTTCTGTTTTTTGTCTTTTGTTTTCTGATTACGGTGTCTTCCGCTTTCATCACAATTTCGGATATTGAGTTTCGACAAATGTGCGAACTCGAAACCCGACACTTCCTCACGGAAACTGAAAACTTTTCGATATAGACGAAGGGAATAGTCCATATATTAAATAGGTTGCTATGTTTTTTGACTCAAGTGTATTTTGAGATGCTCTTTCTTCTTCGTACAGAAATATAAGTAGAAAAAGAAGAGTTGGGAGAAGAAAGACGTTTTATTTTTGACATGACTACTGACATGTTATGCATTTCTGAGCTTTTGTTGAATGACCTGGTAAGAATCGGAAAACATTGAAAGAAGACGAACAGAAAAAGAAACGAGGGCGGACGGAATAATCATTATGAATGTAAATTTCATTCAAATTATTGCCTATATCTTCTTTTTCATTTCTGAAAGGTCTTTTAAAAGTTTCTGAAAAAGAGGGAAAAAACGTTTCTCTTTTCAGAAAAAGAGCTGAAATAAATTTCGAAATTGTCAAGCAGAATGTGTAAAAAGAGGAGAATCAACAAGATATCCGTTCTCTCTTATTTTTCATTTCCTCCCTAATTATTCAAGTGAAGTTGAAAATGTCAGAAGGTGTGTATACACATACAAGAGTCTGGCGAGCCGTGTCTAATTTTGCGGGTTTTCGGTTGGAGAAAGTCGAAAATCTGTGACACGAAAACGTTGTCGAGCCGAATTAGGCCTGATGAGATGAAGAGAAGGAAGAGACGCAGAAATATCTGTTTCCAGAGAGAAGTTTTACACTTTAAAAGGCTTCTTTCATTGATCTTTAACCATGTGTTCATAATCAATGACTCAGTTGAATCAAACGGTTTTAACGAAATCATAATTACGTCAAACGGAAGTATAATTGTTTACGATTTAGGTGGTTTCCTATCGTGTAGGTCTTTTTCATTTTATTCAATTTATTCAATTTTCAACATTCAATTATCAATTGGCAATGGACATTTCTGTTCAAATGGTCAAAATATTTTTAGTTTGATAGAGAAATGGAGACCGGAAATTGGAATACAGAAACGAAAGAAAAAAAAAGGAATAGTCAAAAAAAATTATAAATTGGAATTTGGTTTTTTATAGCTTTGCCTCTATAAATATTTGAGAAAAATTTGCATTAGAGATTTAGATAATTTTGTTTTGAGAACAAAGATTTTCAAAAACTTCAACAAAAACCCTCAATTTTCGATTCGAGAAGGTTTTAGAAAAGTTTGAAGATTCGTCACTATTTTTATCAAATTCAACAACCAACAAATCGTTTCAAGAAGAGAAATCGTCTCAAAAAAAGAAACTTCCGCAAATAAAATATGGTTTTCTGATGAACCAGCCCTAAGAAATTCAGGAAAAAGAAAACCATTCTCCAGAAGTATTCAACAAACCATCCATCCTCTTTGTGAAACACTTCGACTCACAACAAAGGCTCCCATAATCCTTACAGTAACATCCCATGTCATTTAATTATTCAAATATCAAATGTAGGGATAATAAGTATGATTTACTTATAGGATTTCAAAATACTCAGTGATAATCGGATTTTAGGAACTAAACTCTCTTAGTGGACTAAAGAATGATTTCATAAAAAAGTACGGCATTTAGAGAAAAAATGAACTCCTGAGGTTCACTGTTATCACTTTGGGACCGTATTTCATAGAACTATCCCCATCAAATCACATTTTTAAGATAAGAGCATACCATATTAGGTCCACATTCCGTTCTTCGATGTGGTACTGGATATGAAGAATCATAACATTCCAATGCATTGACTGATTGTATTCCGATCCAAACTATCATCAATTGTAGAATGGTGTCTTTCTTCGGCTTCTCCATCATCACAGGAACGAGAGACTTCACTTCTTCTGCGTCAGCCGTCGAGTAGCAATAACAGGTAGGACACGAGTCGTCGTCTGCCACACTGCCTCTTCTTCTTCTTCTTCTTCTTCTTCTTCGGCTTCTGCTGTGCCTTTCGAAGCTCCGCCCACTTTTGGCGACTTGCCAGAAGAGGGGCGCAGCAACAGCAGAAGCCGTAATGTGCGGTGCGGCGAGACGAGTCGGAGAGCACGAGTTTCCGGTTTTGATGTTGCCAATTTTCAGAGAGGAGACGAGTTTGACAGCTGCTGGTCCAAATGGTAAGTTCAAAGGCACGACAAGAAATGATGGGCGGTCAGGAAGAGATGAAATGGAAAGTTCAAAATGAAAATGGGAGTGGCCGGAAAACTCTTCTGAGAATTCGAACGAATAACCTGTTTTTGGAGTCTATTCCATGACTGAACTGTACATTGAGTCCAAAGAAAATGATTAACCCGATTAGAAATACGTAAAACCTGTGAACTGAAAAAGTTCATGACAAAATGAATCATTCTGTTGTTTTCTCTCATGCTGTCCACTACTATGCCCTCTTTCTTCTCCCTAATTATCCAGTTTGTCTTTTTTCGTCTTTCCATTTCTTGTGCAAAAAACATTCTGAAATCAAATTTTACTTTCTTTGTAAAGTCGATATTTTCAGGAGAACGATCATGCGACTGGCCATGGGTAGATCCGGATGAGCCGAGCACAAAGCTATAAGCCATCCATGTATTTACAGGATTCCTTTTTTTGAACTTTGATTTATTTTATTATAATACAAAGTTTTCGAATTGAATAAATGATAAACCGGATAAATTATGCAAACATTCAAAGAAATAATAGAAAGACATACAATTTGAAGAGTTATTTCATGCACAGATACGTCTGTGAACCATCTGCTCGCGACGCCATCTATCGAAAAGTTCAGTCATTTGACACTTTTCACGATAGATCTGAAAACAAAGAGATATGAACCATAGATCTTCAGATTATGCTCTAAGTTTGGAGAAATATTTTTTGAAAATCCCTCAGATCTTTGCTTCTAGAAAGTTCTGTTCCAATCGTTGTTCAGTGTGACTACTTATGAACGATGAACCTTTTTCGGTGTCAGATTGAGGTACTGTAAACCACCAAAACAGATCCATCGATTTCACATGATAGAAATACTTTTTAGTTTTGAAGTTCGAACATACTTCGACATGATGACGAGCATTTGCATCCAAAAGGTTTCCAAACTCATCAACAACTCTGCAAGAAGGCAATGCCTTCACATCGTATTTCTCCAAACATTTCTCAATAATTGGATCTCTCAATGGAACAACACCCCATGAACATCCTTGTTTCTCATAGTATTCATCCAATTGGAATCGCATGTAATCTCTCGACAAAAGAATAACTTCAATCGGTTGATTGGTTTCGGCGATTTGCTGATACAGCTCCTGCAATCATCAACGTTTTGCCATTTCCTTTTCCGATAAATGTTATCTGTGTTCAGTTTTTGCAACTCTCAACAACCAAAGGTTTCGTAGAGAGTTGGCAATAGACAACTGATAACGGAAATGGTCAGATTGGAAATGCGTGGTTTACCTTCATGATTGGAGTAAATTGACGGCACGGACCGCACCAACTTGCAGAGAAATAGAGGACAACAATCTGAAAGAAAAAGGATCATGAGATCAGAGAATAATTTTTTTTTCAAAGGTGTGTTAAAGAAGTATCAAACTATTTTTGAGCAAAGATTACTGTGCGTGATTATGACATAATCTGTTTGTTTTGATACGTTTTTTGTTGAAACTGAAGATATTTGAGAAGATGTATAAGTAAATGTTATCATACAGTAATAAACACTTCCGGCGATTGTTCGTTCTGTTGATAACCTGGAGACAGCTATCAATAAACTAGTAAGGCATGTCAAACTAAACTAAAGTAAACATCTCAACTTTTTAGATTATGGAAACTTTTTGGTAACATTCAAACTTTCTGTAGCTGCAACTTGAAGTCTACAATGGAAAATATAAGCGCAAATATCCTATGATTCCTAGAGAAAGAAGGGATTCCAAATCTTCTTATACTATATTCTCAGTTACATTTCACTTCATTGAAGAATGTAGATATTCACCCTAATATTCTATTGAAATCTCTAGCGATTATGAATGTTATCCTTAAAGAATTCGAATCAAAACCCTGGAACCACTAACCTTTCCCTTCAAATGATCTCCTGCATCCACCATTGATCCATCTTTAAGTCTAAGACTAGTTCCAGAAAAGAAGTTCTTGGCCATTTTTATTTTGAGATTCTTTTGCTTTCTGAAATGCACAACTTGAAAGTAAGAATTACACTGAATGATTGGAGCAGAATGGGCGGTTTCGTCAGACCGCACCCCCTTTTGTACACACGATTTTTCAACTGATTAAGGACAATGGATTGTAGTTGAGGAGAGAGAATTTTACGATTCAGTTTTCTTATCTCCGAAAAAAGTTAGGAACAAAGACTTTTACGAAGAAGTAAAGAACATATTTTGTTTACAAAGAAAAGTAAAAACTATACAATTAGGAAGTTTAGTATTCATTTGAGTTTAACATTTAAATTTCAAAAAGAAAATGTCAAAGCGATCAAACGGAAGTATATATTTTATTGCTTTTTTGTGAAGTTTGATTGATGTGTTCCAAAAGTTAAAAAGTGCAAAGAGAGCAACAATCAGAATAAGGAATAGAGTGAGTCCAATCAGGATTACAGAATAGTGAAAACAGTTATAAACAAAATAGTTTTATCCGAAATTATTGGGATTCATTGAAAAAAGATTTCAGTATTCAAATGTAACAGATCTTTAAAAACCAAAGCACCGTGACCTCACAAGCACGTTTCCGTGCAAAATTCAGTCTTGATTTATAAGAATAATCTTATGGTTCCGGAACAAAATCTGCACTAAAAAATCTCTTAAACCTTTTCTTATCAACTACACTAGCGACTTAAAAATGCTGTTAACCTTAACATAGAAATGGAAAAAAAGAAAGAAAACGTGCTCTCCAGTCGATGAGCTGTTCTTTAATACGGTCTTCTTATATACATAGCCTAAAGTTCTCATCTAGTCATTTTTCATGAATCATTATACTTGAGGGCGTTCTTAACCCACTGAAAAACAAACATTCTTATCGAAAATCAACCGGAAGAAGTTGGAACAAATGAGTATTTTATTTTGTTATTTGTTGTTCGGAATTCAAACCTGACACAGAATTCATATAAGAAAAACATCTAGTAGTATTATTTTTCGTTTTCTTTTCTTTCAAAATTTTGAATCTGAAAAAATACCAAAAAACAATGAAGTTCAAAAGAATAATAATGAGGAATATTTACGCTCGCTGGTTTTGATATTATTTGAATCTTCTGAAATAGAAATAACCGAGTGAATAGGTTTGAAAACAAAAAATAAGATTCGGTCAGGACAAAGCAACCCCAAGTCTTAATATTGAATGAAGCCATTTGAAAAATTCCGATGAATTAGAAGTTTGTCGAGAACCTGTATCAAAAATGAACCCAGTGTACCTCTATATATGTCATATATGTCATGGTTTTTCTCGATTGTTTAGGTTGATAATCTTAGCCTGTTCTCAACTTCTGGTATCTGCTTTCAAACATCTGAACAGTCTTCGATGAAAAGAAGAGAGAAAAGAAGAGCAAAGTAGAAATGTTTTTATGTGAACTGATTCAAAAATCTTTCGCGGAAGAATAACTCCTCTTGGAGAAAAATTATAGGCCTTCAAACAGCTATTTTGAGTTCTACCCGTGATTAGATTCAACAAGAAAATTTCTTTTGACCTGTCGCGAAGTTCTTAAATGAATCTCAGGATGAGTAGACCTATACTTGGTTTTTAGGACCTTTTAGGGATTTGAAGTGGTTTTCAAATATTCAGAAGGAGTTCTCTTCCGCGGGAGATTCTGAATCGATTCAGATAAAAACATTTCTACTCTTTTTTTTTCTTTCCACTTCCTCTTTATGGGAAGAGGAACTAGACAAATGATTTCCCTGAAAGTTAGACAGTAGATATCACTGTTAGTTCAAACGTAGGTCCGTTATGGCAGAGCTCAAGAGATACCTTCAATCGTCCTGTTTCGAAGAATTTTGAATCACTGTTTTTCTAGTATCCTGTTGGAACACAGTGTAGATTGGAAAACATTTCTCCAGTTCCTTTTCATTTTCTCGATTATCCTTCAATCCAGGAAAACATATTATCACAACTCCACTTGAGACATTTTTCAAAGTTATCATTCGAAAACTTCCGTTTCCCAATTCAATAACCTAATATTCGATGGAATGAAACATTTTTGATTTGTGTGACGTTAGAAAACATGCTGAATTTGTTTTAATGATATCATTCAAACCTGGGTCAGCCGGTCGATTTCACATGACTCTTTCATTTTCAATTTCAGTTTGCACTCTTCAAACACCCGGAAATTGGCCACCGTGAAACGACGCCCTCTTATAATGGCTATAAATACTTTATCGAGTTCAAATGAACAGGAACAAATAAACAAAACGGTTACAGCTTTTTTCAAGTCGAGATGGAGTACAATTGTCTAGAGCTTTATACGTGCTTCAACTGGATGATGAAGATACAGTTTATCAGTGCTTTTTACGGAGGAATATGAAAAACATCGTTACCGATTACATCGATCTAGAAAACTGGAAAATGAATCTTCGTCTGAACAATAATATAATGTCTAAAGCTGAGCAAATTTCTCGGGTGTGATTTGAAAGCGGACTTGTTGTAACCTCTATCGAGAATCTCAGAAAAATACTTTCCAAGAATTGTATTTGATACTGGCTGAGTGATTTCAAAATGAAGATAGTTTGAAGTTCTGATTGAAAGATACTTTGGTGTGAGTGATCTGCACGTATTTTTTATGATCTATATTAAGTTTTATTAGTATCTTTCACTCATTGGTTCAATATCTGGCTCAATAAATTAAGTTAAATTCGTTGTTCACTGAATGTAGATAACGAATTGATCGTCGATCCTCTTGTATTCATATATGTCTTCACATCCTTTTTCCATGTGAATATTGCTGCCTTCTGTCAGTTGTACACACTGCAAAGTGTTGAATAAAAAATGCGAGTCGCCTAGAAATGAATAAATAACGAAATGAAAAATGAACGTTGGCTCATCACAAATTCATTTCATTCATATATAATTCTTCTGCTGGCGGCGGTGTAGCCACTCCTCACTTCATTTTCTTTTTCTTCTTTTTTCAAAACCAATTTAGTCTATCCTTATTTTCATTCGGATAACAAAAAAAGGAAATCTTGTACATTTCAACTGTTATCGAGTCATTCGAAACACTCCACTATCATTGGGTGCTTATCAGTTTCTGTTTGTATATTCCTGTTATCAATAGAGAAATGAGCTCACTCTCTTGACTAACTTTTACTTCTTATTTATTATATTCAATCGATTCTTCTTTTTTATTTTTATTTTGAAATTATTTCCAAAATGTCTGAAACTGTTTCACTCAAACGGCCTAGATCTCCATCCAATGCGGTAAACTCAACACAAAACACAGGAAGAACTCTTTTTCTTTTATTTTAGACTGAAGAACCAGATGAGAAATATAGTGCACATCCTGCAGCTCAACTTCTTATGAATCAAGCAGCAATGGCTGGTAGTAAGTGAACGAATCGTACTCTTTCATTAATATCAGATCATTAATCTATTATCTCTACAGTACCGGTGACATCTGCTCGTGGAGTACAACCTGTGAATTTTCCATTGATGCAGTATTGCCAAATGATTCAGCAAATGCAACATCAAAGTATGGAGTTCCCAATGGGATTTATGAGAAAGGATAAAGAAGATCGTGAGTTTTTCTATCTCTGAGAAGATAGTTTTTAAAAAGTCTATTAAGGTTGATACAATAATCAAACACTTTTCAAATCTTGCATTTATCTACAGCTTTATTGTTTTTTAAGAGTTTCAGCGAAAAAACAAGCCAACATAGCGGAACTGTATACATTAATACTTGATAGAACAGTTTAGATAATATGAGCGTTTTTTTAATAAATCAAAAGCCTTTTTCAGCTCATTCAACCTCGACTACCCCAGCTTCATCAAGAAGACAAACGATGAGTAATCCAGCTTTGGGTCCTCGACCGCTTCGAGTTCCATCACAG
>GL380066.1:128405-162097 GCA_000143925.2 Caenorhabditis brenneri
GGACATGGACTAGAGGTCCAAGTGACCCATCCAGGGAATGTACTCGGGAGTGATCCTGCAAAGCGGAGGAACGAGCCGTCGCCCAAGAGGCGAGGGGCCCATTCGAACATCCAAAAATCCTTGCTGGAACTTTATTATTTGCACAGTATTTTAAAGTTGTTTTGAGTTTGCTACGCCATCACGTCGGCCGCAAAAATGGAAGCATGGTCTATTGAATTGGAATTTTTAAGCCAAAAAGGCTGCAAATACTACTGTAGTTACAAAAGATTTTCACGTCATTTGAATAGGGGTTTCCGAGATTTTTTAAAAAATCTTCTTGCTCCTTGTGAATTACCACATAAAAAGGAACAATGAACGAGTGAATAATGTGCTAACATTTCAGAGATTCGTTGAGTCAGTCCGTCAGTTGGCCTCAAAATTAACAGCAGAAAGAAGCTGAGAAAATGTTTTTGATGTAAAAATAAATGAGTTTTGATATCGAAATACGAAAAATCTCAATGAAGTTCGTACTTGAAATTGTTTCGTTTATTCTTTGATCTCTTCTTTGAATAAATTATTTATATTTTTATTCTTGAACTATTTATTCTTGAACTTGAACTTTTGGTTCGGAAAGCGTGTTTCTCGTATTATTTATAAAATTGAAACTTGTGAGTATCATCAATTCAACGTTCGATGACTGGAAATCCGGCGAAAACCCAACAATGGTTTATCGGATATCTCTTATTCAACTTATTCGTTTTTTTCTACGTATATTTGTCAGTTATTATGGATTAGTGAGAAAACTGTTCAAGTCACTTCAGATTTTTCTACGAGGAATGGGTTAGCACGATAATTTCCATTATCATTCCACTTCTTGTCTGGGAGATTCTTATATTCGGAATCCTTGCGCCTGATGAAGTTTTCATGGAATTATTTGGAGGATGGGACAATTCCTTATCAGGAACTCGGGTTATTTTGAGTGACACTGAATGTTGATCGATGACAACTAGTTTCAGGATGTGATATCTCCTGTTCCATCAATACGTGCTGCTTTGATATCTTCTGGAGATTACTAAATGAATCGTCATTTACTGATTTATATGAATGCGGTAATATAAATAAGCGACATACAAAAATAAAGAAGCAATCATCGGAGAGACACAAATCAAAATATACCGAGATCGTTAAGACACCGGAAAATGTGTCAGAGAACCGAAAGGTGCAATAAGTGATGGGAAAAATTGAAGTGATTAACAGATCATGATACAGCAATAATAGAAAAAATATTTTAAAATATGCTATTGGAGCCGTTCAAAATAGTCAATGACACGCTCGATGGCACGGAACCCTGAATTCGATTCGACCCGCTTCGTCTGAAATCCCAAAATAAGGAATTCAACCATTAAGTAAAACTACTCACCAGATTGCTAGTTTTCGTGAATTCGTATAATCGTTTTAACTGAGCAATCATATTCTCAAATGTCTTGTTAGGTAAATGTTTGCGAACATCATCCAAATGTTCTTCGTTCTGTTGTAGAACAAATCCAACAAGCAGGGCGTGGTAAGATGCGATAACACTTCCTTCCATGTGAGCTGAAGCTTTGCTCATCACTTGTTGAATGGCATGAACCACGTCCACTTGATCCATGTTTTCCATCTTGTTCCGATCGAGTCTTCCGTCCTTACGAACACCTTCCTCATCACTATCGTCATCGGCGCCTTCCTGTTCTTCTTCATCCCCACAACCTCCTTCCTGAAAACCGAAAAAATGAAGTTTAAGTTTTTTTTTCTTCATTATTTTCTGAAGCAACAGTTGTTTTGAAATTACGTCAAATGCTAGCTCTCGATCAAGGTCAGCGTCAACAATTTCGGCCTGGGATTCGTGATAGACGAACAAGCGAGCTATTGCTTCCAAAGCTGGAACTTCTTCTACTTCTTTTCCTGGAATCAACATCTGCAAATGAAAAATCTTTGTTTACATGTAACCAGAATTAGTTCTCCAACCTTCACAGTTTGAGCTATCAACATTCTTCGGTTTGTATTACACCGTTCCACTAAATTAACCAAAAGCGATGTCATCTGATAAAAATATAAATATCTTGAAGATTCGAAAATTCTTACCATCACATTGATATCGTATGCATCTTCATTGCCATATTTAGGTGCCAGGTATGTGAAAGTGGTTAGCGCATTTGGTAAAAAGCCCTCGATTTGTCCAAGTTTAGAACAACAGAGTTCATTGTCGTGGGAAATGTTAATGAGAAGGCGGCACATAAGAGCCAAGCATGTGATATACTTCTTTACGGAATCCTCAGGCAAATCTTGAACTTTTGACAAGACTGTTTGAAGAAACCTGTAAAAATGTATTTTATTATCAATAAAATTGCGTTCCCTACTTGGCTAAACTGTTGATGAGAATGTTTGAGCGATGTGAGATCAGGAAAGCTTGGTTTTTTTTGTGAAAACACGAACTCTAAAAATGGAAATGGATTGATGTAAGTTAATAAATTAAATATAATTACCGATTCTAAAATCCTGAAGCAACGATTGAGAATAAGGATATTGAAGGGATCTTCATTACCATCGGCGATTAGATTCACGTACGTTTCGACTGAAAAATAGAGAATGAAGTGCTTTGATCGTTTTTCAGTGCGATTCATTCTAACCTTTAGCGACTACGAATTGGAGTATTCCAAGGTTTAACAGCTCGTTTTTGAAAGTGTCGTCATTAATCGATCGGCTGCAGATAAAAACTAGAGCTTCGATTATAAGAGATGAGGGTGATAAGCAATCTTTCCGCATATCAAACGAGACTTTTTGACCACCGATTTCTTTTTTATCGATGTAAGCACTGAACACTCCCCAGAGCATATTCAATACTTTTTCCTTATCTTCAGGACGCTGTTCCAACTTCTCAATCCGCAAGAGTTGAGAGACCAGTCGGAGTGATGGGAAATCGATTTTAATAGCATTGAAATCGCGAGTAAGGAGATATAGAACAGTCGAAGAAGCCAATGCGAACAGCTTAAATATAGACGGATCATTTTTCACAACACATGCTTTCCTTACATCATCTTCGGGTGAATCCATGAGAGAATTTACTATATTCTTTGTCATATTTTCACTTTTTATGAACTGACGAAAATCAGGAGAGACGCATTTTTTCGCCAAAGAAATTGCACTGTAAATTTTAATGAGCGTTTGGTTTCAGAAAAAAACTCACCTGAGACACTTTACTTTCATTGATGCCTCAGCTGACTTGAGACTGCTCAGGATGTAGACAATATCTTGCTTGAAATCATCATACTCTCCCGATTCGCGAAGTTCGTTAGCTTCTTTAATGTGTCGAATTCGAGATCCTTGAGAACTACTTGCTGAAGACGAAGAGTAGGAACTGCTCGTCGCGTAAACCGGCTTTCGCTAGAAAGACAATATGGGGTTCACGTTGAAAAAATTAAGCACTCACGGGTACTGCTGAAACAGCAGGCTGATTGATTTTAGATTTATGGGAAGAAGATGATGATGCTGCTAGCTCTTCTTCGTCGACTTCTGAAGCCCATTTGTGAGTGTAGGTGTGCTTCTTCTCCCCTTTTGGAAAAAACTTCGCTCCGCCCACTGAAAAAATGGTCAGTAAGATGACAGCAAACCGAGAACAACACACTGTCTATATCATCCTTCATTTTCTTATGAACTGGTGCTGAAATAGTATCTTCCGGATTGTAATCGAAACCACGCGACGATGACTTCCTCGTTATACGAGATTCATCTCTTCCAATCCCAGATTCTTCCATCCGTCTGTTCAATGATGATGTTGATGACTGGCTCTGCATCTCTGGTTCACTATCGTCGCTAAGGTTCTAGAGAGAATAAATAATTAAATGGCTTATTTCTTCATTCATACAGTTTCTGGATTTCCCTCTGAAAGCGTTTCTGGTAAACTCATTGGCGGAGATGCTAGCTGGTTGACCGGTGCTTCGCCGGTGTCAGGTACTTCCGGATCTGCATTAGCATCTAAAAAAAACTTAGATGAGGTTTCCAGAATCTCACTACCGTTTGGAAGTTGATCATCATAAGGATTTGGATCTAGATTAGCGACGGTTGCTTGGAATCTTCTTCTGATTATTCTGAAATCACAGAAATCCCATTTCCCGTATCATTTATTATACTTACGGCTTCGAGAATGGATCTTCCGGATCATCTTGTGAAGCCATTTTTAAAGTTAGGCTCAAAACCCGAGTGTTTTTTAGCAGAAGATTCGAATTAAAAGCTGCTAATTACCAATTCGCGCGCTTAATAATTATAACCAGCGAGCTGTGCCGTAAATCTACATGACGTACCGTAGTTTAATCGTTGCGAGACCACTGCGTATCTAACTAGTTGGCTACATGCCAAATGGGCGGAGACCTCGTTTGCGCGCGATTTTGAGAGTGGGTTTCTCCTTTCGAACGGTATGTTCGCCATACTGTGCGCTTCATACGTTTTTAGCAGTTTTTTTTATACTAACTCGTATAGCTCCGTGCCAAGCTAATCGATTTCTTAAGGCTATGCATGAAAGTCCGCTAGTTGTGCGTAAGCATTGTTCGTTAATGTTATAATTATACGTTCGTTTTCTACTGCCGTTCAAAATATCGTTCCTAATTTCAATTTTTCAGACCAGTTTGGCAAAAATGGCTGGTGGAAAAGGAAAAGCCGGTAAGGACTCCGGTAAGTCCAAGTCGAAGGTTGTATCGAGAAGTGCTCGTGCCGGACTCCAATTCCCAGTAGGACGTATTCACCGTTTCCTGAAGCAAAGAACCACCTCCAGCGGACGTGTTGGAGCCACCGCTGCAGTTTATAGGTAATTATTCAGCTTCTGGTTTGAATTATATAATGAGACGTTCAGCGCCGCAATTTTGGAGTACCTGACTGCCGAAGTTCTCGAATTGGCTGGTAACGCCTCCAAGGATCTTAAAGTGAAGCGTATCACACCAAGACATCTCCACCTCGCTATTCGAGGAGACGAGGAGCTCGATACACTCATCAAAGCTACCATTGCCGGAGGAGGTTCGTTATCAAGCCGTTTTCAGTTACAGATTAAATATAAACGTTTTACAGGAGTTATTCCCCATATCCATCGCTATTTGATGAACAAGAAAGGAGCCCCAGCCCCAGGCCAAAAGACTGGACCACAAGGACAAGGCCCGCAATAAGTGTTGATGGCACCAAATAATTAATATTTTCAAATTTCACCAAAATTAATACTTTTTCGTATAGGCGACGAAATTTCCTAATTACTGCCGCCATTTTATTCATACCAATTCCCATGTCTAATTCTCTCGCCCAAAAGCAGATGCTAATTCATCTCGATTAGTAGAGATCTGTTGTATTATACATATTGACTCAAAGTTGATTATGTTAACCGCCTGTATATCATTTTTCAACATTCTAAATGTTTTGAATTTAAAAGAATAAAGATCTCGAATTACATTTGGAAATGTTCAAACGATTTCGGAAGCAGATGAAACGTTTTCTACACTATATCGATTCGGCACGAAGAAAAAGACGCAGAGAGAAAAAGGCGCTAGCCCTTTCCATGACGCATAAGTTTGTTGTTTGCCAACAAACTGCTTTCATTTGCCATTTCAAAACCTTTTCATTTTTAAAATTTTTCCAATATACGTGATGATTTCGAAAATAGTGAATTGGTTCAGAATGCCCCCAAGAGATGCCGTTCCGACATCAACACAATTAAGCGGTAGCGCTTCTGACGGGGTACAAAACGACACGAAAGTGCTCAAAAACCGGCCCAAAGGTAAGATCTTTATCTTTAATTTTTTCTGGAGGTTTATTTTCGGAATTTTTCGGCACCGGCACACGTCAGCAAGTTGTTGTGAACGTACTAAAAACCGTGTCAGCAACCTGAAATGAAATGAAGCGTATTTTAGAAAACGGGAAAATTGACTAAAAATCGTTAAAGTTTGTGAAAAATATTTCTTCGGTTTAGACAACGCGTACTCTCTCTCTCTCTCGACTAAAACATTCCGAGGTACCCTATTTCCCAATTAACGAATTTGAATTCCTCCAACCAAGGTTCGCACATTCGGAAATCTGACATTCTGACAGCCTGTGAATGAGTCAAGACGTGATGTAAATTACAGTCCATATCCCAACTTTTGTAAAGGCGCAGAGGTCTTACACGGGAGAGGTATTCACTCAGATAATCAAAGTTCATGTGCTTTTATAAGTTTTGGTTCTGCACTGTGCCTTAGAAATACTGAGTTTTGGAACTAATTTTCAAATTGAATGCCGTTAAAGCTTTTGTCTTTCTTAGAAGTTTTATTCTCATTTCAGCAAGTGCTCTTCGGCAACAAAAACTTCCCGCCTGGCAACCAATTTTAACAGCAACCACAGTGATTCCAACTGTTTTTGTAATTGGAGCAATATTTTTACCCATCGGAGTGTTTCTTTTCATTGCTTCTGATTCAGTTTCGGAGTTCCCGATAGAATATACATCATGCTCAACGCCATGCAATTTGCAAATAGATCTACCAAACTCGTTTGACGGGGACGTTTACTTGTACTATAATCTTGAAAACTATTATCAGAATCACCGTCGATATGTGAAAAGTAGAAACGATCAGCAGTATCTTGGAGATTTAACGGTTCGTTCAAAATTATATGCCGTTCATTTTTCCCATCTTTTGTTTCAGAACGTAAAAGACTGCGCGCCTTTTGACTACGACCCAGCAACCAAAAAGCCCATTGCTCCATGTGGTGCAATCGCCAATTCCATTTTCAATGGTGAGTCTCTATTATCCTCTCTCACGCGCAGTACGTTATAATCCACAACAGTTCATATTTTGTTGGTATTCTCATTGACCTGCTCACGTGAGCGTCCCATTGAGCAGCTGCGAGGAAGATTAATTGTTGTGTGTATAACAGCAGATGGATGCTTCTTTTCTGCCATCATTGACATATTCATGGATTTCATTCAGATACCTTCTCGCTCACCTATCAACCTGTTGGTGGGCTGCCTGCAATCGTCCCAGTCACTACTCAAGGTGTCATTTGGAACGTTGACAAAGATCGTAAATTCAAAAATCCCGCCATTCCTACCAACGGCAATTTGTGTGAGGCATTCAAGGTATGAAATACTCGCGCGCAAAGGGTGCACTGTTCTTTGTGACGTCATCAGGTCAACGCGCGCAATGCAACAGCTGGCACTCCCTCAGCTATTGTATTCAAATCTAAATAGCGTGATGAGAAAATGGAGGGAGTATGGGTTTTAGGGACATCTAACATCAGAATAAATTATTTTTTTTCAGGATACTGTAAAGCCACCAAACTGGGCCCATAATCCTTGTGAGATTGGAGGATTTGAGAATGTCGACTTCATCGTTTGGATGCGAACTGCTGCTCTTCCATACTTCAAAAAGTTGTGGAGAATTGTGGATAGAACCACTAACTCAGTCTTTGCAAACGGGCTTCCAAAGGGTACCTATGTGCTCTCAGTTACAAACAGTGAGTAATAACCCGGGATCACTTTAAACTGAGACCAAGATGCGAATTCTAAAAGAAATATGTATATTTCCATCGTGGCGTTCACATTTTTTTGAGAAACTATTACTTATCACCAACGTATTCGAGATTTTCTTTTCTTGATAGGCAAGTTTTCATCGAAGAGTTTTAGAATTTCATTTAAATTACGGTAATCTTCCTAGAAGTCAGGTGATCTCTTGAACATTACTAACCATCAACAAATAGAAACTTGAATCATAAATTTCATTTGATATTAAACCAATTTCAGATTACCCTGTGCAATCTTTCGGTGGAAAGAAATACTTCGTGATATCAACTACCAGTTGGGCAGGAGGAAAGAACTCTTTTCTCGGAATAGCCTATCTTGTTGTTGGTTGTCTTGCGATCGTCCTCGGAGTCGTTTTTGTTTTCATTCACCTGAAATTCGGGCACTCGTGAGTTATTCTAATGCGTAAAACAATAGAATTCAATTCATTTTTCAGAATAAACGAGTTAAGCAATGTCTCGGATATTCATCACTAAGACTACGATTAGATTCTACAATTTCAGCCAGTGTACATTTTGGATATAGTCCTCTCTCCATCTTCGCCATTCACTTTTATACCATTTTACCATATTTTATCGACTACCGATTGAAGCTACATCGGGTACTGACCGCTGTTTCTGTTTTCACTGTGAACATAATTTTTTTGTGATAAAAAAAGAACCTAATGATGAACTTTGAATAAACCCCTCTGATTGTTTGTTTCATTTTACAAAGATCGTTTGAATATGACGTCACGTCAGCTCTCCGAAGAGGGGGGCGAACAATTTCAAACCGAAGGAGTCTTGTTTAATACTCTCTCCTCTAGAAAATTAAACGATAACGGGTCGAATTATCAGGCGAAACGTCCTACGACCCGCAGGTTATTCCACTGATAACCACCGCATACCAAATATTTTTCCAACAGCCGTCGGTGCGTCTTCCTCCTTTTTCAAAATTTTATAAATATTTCAAAAATGTCATCTCATACCGAAAACGATGTTGTTCCTGAGATGGTTGATCATCGACATCTGCAAATGTGGAGGTTCGTTTTACATTTCTTTGTTTCGTGTTCCTTTTGAGAAAGATAAAACAATGTGTTTAAAGTGACACCATTATGAATCAGAAGGGCGGATTGGAATTTTGAAGTAAAG
Organism: Caenorhabditis brenneri; assembly: GCA_000143925.2. NCBI lineage: Eukaryota > Metazoa > Nematoda > Chromadorea > Rhabditida > Rhabditidae > Caenorhabditis > Caenorhabditis brenneri. The sequence continues at coordinate 137,079 of GL380066.1, forward strand.
AGAATGATAAGAATTGAGAGAGCATAGAGATACGAGTATAATTTGAATTACATCAGTTTTTCTGAAAAGTACCGGAATTGAAAGAGTTAACAAAACTGAATTGATCGTTTACCTGTGCGCTGACGAAAAATTTAGCATAATTGGAAAATGAGTGTGTAAAGAAATGATATCAAGTAGTCCATTATTTGAAGAGGCTGAATGAAACAGAAAACCAAAAAAAGAAAAACAGAAAATTGAAATCATAGAATGGAGTGAAAAGGGTTAAACCCCTATTTCAAGAGTGAATATCTTCCAAAACTACAGTAGTATTTTTAATGTTTTCGACTTGTAGATTTGAGTTCAATAGGAGACACTTCCGATTTTCGACCGATATGATGACTTTACACGCTAAAAACAACTGAAACTACTACTGTAGCTCCGGAGTTTGTTCACTCAATCCGAGTAGAGTTTTTTGGGGGTTTTAATACTCTGCCAATAAATTGAATATAATCTGCCAATAAATTGAATTGAACTATCTGTTTAATTTTTAACCGCTTCAGTTTGTTTTCGTTTCAAGGTCTGAGGATGAAATAGAAGTGTTCATCTCTAGAAAACTTTAGTGTTTCTAGAAAATGTTCTCCAATCCTTGCTAGTCTTCGCCAAATGATAAAATCCAGCAGACTTTCAATGTCTGCTCATTCTGAAGTGGACAGAAGCACGCTTTCAAAAATTTGGATAAAAATGAACCAACGAAAAAAATCGAATGAAACTTCTTTCTATGTATTCAAATCAGCGAAACAAAGTCGATGCTTCATTGTTACACCTTGGCAACTTCTATGAATATTTTTTTTCAATAAAGGAAGGAAAATTCACCTTGCTATCAAATTTGATAGCCTTAATGTCCCAATTCCCTCCGAAGTTTCCAAATCTCTACGAATGTTTCAATTTTGTAAAACTTGAATCCCATCGATCAAAGTTGCAACAATTGACACATTCCCCTCATTTTCCGATGCTCTGCCATCTCATCACTCATGTTTTCAAAACGAAAATAGAAAGAGAAATATTTAAGAAGAAATAGTATTTTTAGAAGGAAATGAACACTTTTTTATTAATTATTTTATTCAGATGGCTTCACAGTCGAAGTGGCGCAGCTCGAGCGAACACTTCGGAGACTTCGTTCGAATCATCAGTTTCTGTTTCCACGAACAGTTTCGACTTCAGGTACGTCTTCTTTTTCTTCTTTTCTCCTTCATCCATTAACCTCTTCGACCAGTCTTTCTCTAAAACCTCCTCGTTTTGTATACTATTTCTCAAAATGGCCTAGATTGTCATGGAATGAAAACGATTTCGTTCCTTCTTTTCCTCTCTGATACTTCTTCATTCAAAACTTTTCTATTTCTAGTATTCTTAAACTTCCAACTTCATTTATTCATTTGAAATGCATCCTCTTGCATTTCTCCTAATGTGTCAATATTCTGGTAATCTATTCGTTCAATTGATTTACTATATTTTGGCTGAATACGTGCTCGAAAAGTTCAATAATAGACCGCCTCCGGAGCAGGAGCTATTTCTAAATTGACATTCCTTTCGATCGTGGACACCAGTGGTGGACGAAAATAAACGATGTTTGATTTCTTATTGATGGGAAAATTACACTGGAATTTAAGAGAGAGACACACAGGAAGACAAAAAGTGATAACGGATTTTTCCGAGAGACAAAAAATGTTTTATCGCTTTGGGAAATGTCAGCTAAACAATCTGAAATTCTTGTGATTCGAATTGAATTAAAAGAAATTTCATGCATTTGAAATGAGAAATATTGAACAAATATATAATTGAAAATACCAATGATGTGAAGGATATACATTGAATTCCATTCCACAAATATCAGAAATGATTCTGATTTTCCATTTTCAATTCAAAATACCAGCATTTGTTGTTCAGATTTACGTCAATCGGATTGAATTCTTTTGCAGGACAGGTGCCTTTTCTTCCCTTGTTGAATTGTTTAAAATGAGATTCTGATGTCCGGAAAACGCCTACAATTCAGCATTCATTTTACAAGTTCCAATGACATATATTGAGTTTATTCATGAGATTTTTGTGTTTTTATCGGTTCTAAAAGATGATGTTCTCATTTGGAATGTGAACGAATTTCCCACTGAACGGATTGAGCAAACCACCTGCTTTCGTTAAAAACTTCTGCTTTGGAAACGGGGTCTCTAGACAGTCGTTCGTATTAAAAAAGCAATGTATTCTGTCTTTGTTCATTCCTATTTTATAGAAAACAGCATAATCTCCTTGAAATATTAGTGATGTAATTTTCACAGCAACATCTTTCCGGTCTATAGATGAAAGCAGTTCTGTATGCCAGAATTTCTAACATTCAGAAAAAGAGTCTTCAATTCCAAAACTTGAAAAAAAAACCAATTGTACCGAATGGGGCAATTCAAGTATCAATGTTTGAAAACTTCAAATTTCAATTAATATTTTTCGAATTCTTTTACGACATCAGTACCGGTGAACTTCCTAGATACTCCCGTATTCCGAATCTTGATTTTATCATTGCGTTTCCTTTTCTAGAAATGGTCAGAGGAGGACCTACTTATTCTGGTTTCACATTTCCAATTATCCCACAGAACCTAGTAAATTCGAGCATCGAGGCTTTCACTGAGATGTTCGAAGAAAAAAGATCGAAGTTAGTGTTTGGTAGATCTCAAAGACAAGTTGGATGTCTCATGTTCTTCGATTCTATGGGCGATAATCTACGTATGCAATCTTTTTCCAACACCGGAAAATTGATTTTATAGTAAGGCTTTATTTGAAACATCACGTATGATAGAAAGAAAAGTTATTGAACCAAATCTCCGAACTATTTGAAGGTAGTATTCTTCAGAAGATTCCTAAACACTTCCATTGAATTATCATTTCCACCAATACTTGAACCCTTTCCTTGTTTGAATGATCATGTTTGATTCAAAAAGTAATACTCGATACAGAGTAGACATTCATTTTCAATGTTTCTAGACGGACTGTTTGAACGGTATCCAGTCTTTCGAAAGTAATTGTAAGTAAGAGAGAAACAGTTCCAAATGGAAAACCAACAAACTTCATTTTGTATGCTCAGAACTGTGCTCTCACTTTGCTCGTCGATTGAGTTCCAAACCCAACTCGGATCCATTTACTCTTATCGTCTATGTCCTCTTTTCACTATCACTCTCCTGAGAAACGTGCAAATAACACAGCGATTGCGGAGAGCGTCAAGAATGTCAAGAATTTGAAAATCGCCCTCCCTCACTCATCGTCCCGAGGTCCGTTGTCCCCTCCCTCGCTTTTTTGTTGTCCTTCAGTCATTCAATCGAAGAAATGTTCCTGTGTACTGCGGCTACTGTGGCTCCATTGGATATTTCGTGGAAGAATCCATGTTGGGAAGCAGTCACACCGATAACAAAATGGTACGTGCCCCAAAGAAAGAAAAAGAAAGGGAAAAACGAAAGAGACTTCATTTCTCTCATTTTCTGTTTGTCCATGTTTTGTCGGCCTGCGTCGTCTTGTCTCTCATTTTGGTTCCCGCGCAGGCGCAACATATAGACGGAATCTATGTAGAAAAGACAGACATATAAGAGAATAAGACCATCATTTTTCGAATTTTCCGAATTTCTGTTTCTCCGCGCTTTCTTTCCTTTTCCTTCTTCTACAACGTCTTCTTTTCATTTTCATTCTTCTTCTTCTTTATTTCTAGTTTCAGATCGATTTATTTATCTTTCTTTTTTCCCCGCCTTTTCCGAGCGGATGCGACTAATTGGTCAACTTGCCTTCGGCCTCTGATGACGACGACGACGACGTCTTCTGTAGCCGTCGTTCGTTTTTTTTTTCATGCAACGAGACCTTTTCTCTTGTTTTGCCAATGTATTATCATGTCGAATTGTTTATAGGATTCCTTTATTCGTAATATCTGGAGTCATTTTGTAGGATGGATCTAAATCAGTTGACTTCTATAGTACAATTCGAAGTAGATTCAACGATGAAAAATGGCTTCATGAAAGATATTCCAGAAGTACCTAAGAGTTAGAAACTCTAGGAGTATCTTCTTTCTTCCCACTAAAATTGTTTTCTAAATTAGAATCTGTTTTTCTGTTTGTGGCAACAAACTATTTCTCGATTCCCTACAGTGAAATCTCATTGTTTCTTGTCATGCGAAACGTTTAAAAAACCACTCTATAAATCAACACTGATTTCACTTCATTCAAGTTCTCAAAATTTCTAGGATTCAACTTGAAATATTATAGGAATAATCTAGCATTCAAAAAATCAAATCAGTAGAAGCTATTTTTGATAACAAAAGTTCAAAATATGAATACGGGAACTTGAATCTATCGGGATCTTTGAATGACTCAGAATATGAATTCATCATTTTCTCTATCGTCACGTGTTCTTTTTTCTCACCATATATCTTATCACTAATATTCTATTTTCTTTTCTCAAAGATTTCAAACAATTCCAATCCACTTGATATTTTTCATTTCTTGGATACATCATACAACCAAATCTGTAAACATTCTCCTTCGAAGAAATATACTTTGTCCTTCTTTCACTTCCATTCTTTTTTTTCTGAAACCTTTCTCTTTTGTCTCGTTTTCCATTCTAAAAAAGTATCACAAGAATTGGTTGATAACCAAGGAATTCCTCCTCTTTTTCTCATTCACCATCAGCTCGTCTTCTTCGTTTTCCTTCATCTAAAAGACCGGTTGATTGCGTCGAATATTTCGAATGATTCCAAATAAATTTCTCAAAAAAAAAGAAAGAAAATCTCTCTTCATCCGAAACGAAACCAAGTTTTTTTGTGTCATTCTGGCGGCGAAAGTCGTTAGAGAGATTGATTTATGATAAGTTTTACAGTCGACATGAAACTGTCATATTTTAATTGATAACGACGAAAATACGGTAAGGGAATGGGGAGTGATAATGATGGTGATAATGATCAACACCCCTCAAATCGTCAAGGGAAACGGATATATAAAATGAAATTGAGAGAGACTAGATCATCCAAAAATGGCACTATAAAAGAAGATACGTGAGTGCTGACACGGTACATTCATTCTATCAGAGATTCCTTTTTTTGTCTATTCGAAAACTTTCCTTACTTTTCTCTAGTTCTATTCAATTTCTGTACAACGGGAAAAACTCTCGATACCCTCGAATTCAATTATTCACAGGGTTTATTCAATTTTCCTTTTTCGGAAAGTTCTCTGTTTTCTCAAACTCTATGATTTTATGAGTATTTTTTTGATGTTGGAGGTGCTAACCAAACTCATTTTAAAAAACTTTTTGCCGATATTCGGAGATGAATAAAGGTTGAGAACATTTTTGATAGGCCGCTCTCAAACTTCAAGACACACTAGCAAAAAATGTGGTTTGAGTTTTATCTATATCGTGATCATATTTGCTACAAAAACCTATCGAGTTACAGTAACCGTAACTAAGTGATCATTTTCAGAGAAAGAAATTCAGAAGCACATTTTGAAAAGTTACTCTGAAAACCCATTCGAAATTGTGGTTTCAAACAGAACACCGTTTGAAGAAACAAGTTTTTTTCCTATTCTCTTTTGGCAGTGTTCTTCATTACGTACTTCATTTAGGTCAAAGAATAGTTTTTTTTTTGTTTTCACTGTAAACTTCTCTATTTCTTTTACATTCTTCTGTTAAACTTTTTGAAAGTCTTCATCTTTAGAATCAGTTCCCATATATCATTCACTTATTTTATGAGTTCTCCCTCTTTCTCTTCAAAGTATATTTCTCTGTTTTGTTCAGTTCCCCAAACAAATGCTCCATGAAGCAAAAGACGAAAAGCCACAAATTATAAAATAGGTGTCAGGTTGAAAAGACTCCATAAAATCTAACGGCGCTTCGTTATGTGGTGGTGCCCTCGGGGACCTTTTTCTATTCTTTTTTCGATGTCTAACCCTATAATTTTGGATTGCGTGACGAGAAACTAACCTGACTCTCGGTTGTCTTCCGGTCCCTTTATTCTTACTCTTTTCAGTGCCGACATGTCACGGTCGATCGACTCGTCCAGTTCTCGGATGCTCCCATCTCCGATTACGAACTTCGTGACACCATCTTCATCGTTTTCTAGTCATCAGATTCATGGTATCAATACTTTTCTGATTGAGAAGATGAGTAAAGAGTTTGCAGATATCTATTCCCTAGCAGCCAGTTATCTTCAAGCACCAGCACCAGCATACACACCAACTACCACATTCCATCCACATAATGCATCACAACTTCTTTTGCTTCATAATATGACAGCAGCCATTCAGGTGAGAAATAGTTCGAGACTACGGTAGCTTCAAAGTGTACTTGTTAGATAGGAGTTATGAAATGCTGGAAGAATTCAAACATGTATATTTTAGACTCCTGAAGATCCGGACATCGACGTTGTCGGATTGACAGATACAACCAACTTGGTGTCATTGAATGATACTGAAGAAGAGGAGAAACTCGATCAGACAACAACATCCGAAGAATCAGATAGAATTAGTATATCAACTTCAGAAGAGAGTGTACGTATTCCAGATAGACTCTCCATCTGATCAATCATTTATATTTTCAGCCTCTTGACCTGACATTCAAACCAGCATCATTGGATTCTCCAACCTCTTCATCTTCTTTTATTCCAATCAGACCATCTGTGATTATTGATCATCATATTCCAAAATCCCATACATCAGTTCGTCGTTCAATGTCTTCGGTCTCTTCATCTGCTTCATCCACACAAGAAGAAGTTGCTGCTCATTTCCGAAGATCTTTGTCTGGGAAATGGCCGAAACGTTGTAAAGTGAATTCAGAAGAATCAAGAAACTCTCCACTTCGTCGTCGTCCTTCATTCAACACTCATACCTCTGTTTCATCACTTTCTGTTCATTCGGTTTCTCCAACTCCGCCAAATCCACCAGCTGCACAGACTATTATCAATCATTGTCCTGGTGAGTTTTGAAGATATTGTTTTGAGATCTCAAATGCTAGTTTGAATGTTTCTGTAGAAGAGTTAGTACTTTTTCTTCAAATCATAATTCATTTCAGACACATCTCTCTCAGTGGCTGATCATTTCCGACGAGCTCTTTTTGGAAAAGGAATCTTCGATTCGCAGAAGAAATCGAATAAATAATTTGGTTTTTTGACCAATCTGTTCTGTATATTTTGCACAATTTCACTTATTTTTCTCTTTTATTTTTCATTTTCGAAACCCATTATTTTACCCCATGACTAATTTGTTCTACTCTTTTTCTTCCATTTCCTTCATTTCTTTTTCTCTCATTTATTTTGTGATACATTGATAAGTCCGATCCACATTCCCCCCGGTTAGCTTCATATTTCTATGTCACTTCTCTCATTTACGTATTTTTAGTTTTATTTTGAAATCTGTAGAAAATAATACAATAAGTTACAGAGAGATCTATGTTTTTTTGAATTGAAAATAATTGAATTATCCTAAGAAACGATCTCGTCGATTCAAAGAATTCTTCATCAGTTTTCGTGTTGAGACCACTGAAGCCATGAGAGGAGAGTCGGAGAAATAGAATTGAGGTCTCTTACAGAATCCACAACTTTTTGCACAATACAAACGGAGGGCCGATTTACTGAAATCTTTTATGAAGGCATTACAAAGACATTGTTAGAAATAACCGACCTGAAATCATGTTGACATGCTCCACTCTCAGCCAACTGTTCACATGTCTCTAGTTCATCTTTACAATCAGACATATTCTGTGCCAAATCACTCGGCGGATTACAATATTCACAAGTTCTTGGACAGTATTCACTTGCAACTGACAGTTTACAAGCCCCTTGAGCTTTCACTTCCGCGCAGTCAATTTTAATGGAATCAATGCATTGATATCCTGATAATACTTTCGGATTACTGTAATGATGTGAGGTGTTCTTACCGCTACAATTCTTGCAGGTGACTGGACACAACTTCAGATAATAACCAGGTCGTGAAAGACAAGTATCAGCAGTCACGTGTTTACAAATCATTTCATCTTTATCCTTACATCCAAGAAGATTTATCAATGAAGACATTGATTTTGGATTGAGATCTGGTTGTCCTGGGGCTAGAAATGGCTCAACCAGTTGCATTGGATTTTCAAAAATTGCTGTTGGAGGGGTTGAAGGAGCAATTGAATTAATCTTTTCATCTGGATATTGTGGATATTGAGAGTAAGTAGAATAATAGTTTTGTGGAGCACGACGAGATGAATCCAGTGAAGAAGTTAAACCAATTGATTGAGACCATGGAGAACTGGAAAATTGAATTCACCCAAAGTTATTTTGTCAATTCAAGAACTCACTAATGTTGTGGAACATGTTGTTGTAATGGAACAAATGCATACGGACTGTAAACACTTATTGGTTGAATTCTCTGTGGTTCTGGCTCAGGCCATATTCTCTGTGGTTCAGGAATCAACTCTTCCATATGTGCCATCGGATATTCAATTACTGTTGGATGTTCCGGAATAGTGAATGTCGTATCATCCAGTTTTTCGTATTTTGGAAGTGGTGGATTTATAAATGTCCCGTTTGGCAGCATTCGTGGTTGTTTCATACGTATCTGAAGTATCAATAGTTTGAGTTTTCGTGTGAGATAAGTTTTATACTGAAGGACTTCTCGTAGTGGTAGAAGTCGTTGGAGTGGATGGATTCTTGAAGAATTGAGTTACCGGAATAGTTTCTGAACAATTGAAAAATGAATCAACTGTGGTCAAGTCTCAACTAACTTATTCGTTTAGTGTCTGATTTCAACTTAGCATAACATTTTCCACAAAGTTTCGGACAGTAATCTGAGAGCATATCGTCACAATCTTTTTTTCTTTCGGGACTACAAGTGATGAACTTCGAGTCTTCACAGAAATCTGTAGAACTTATTTACAGAGAAGAAAAGATGAAATGAATTACTTACCAACACAGTTTCCACATGTTTTTCTACAATAAACCATGGAATATCCAGGTCGTACTCCACAATCATTTGGATTACAATAGGGACTTTTATCTTGACAAGATCCTGATGAAACAGATCCGTATGAAAATCTCAGAAAACATAAAAACAGCGAAAATAGTAGAAACATTTAGTACACTTTGAAAATTGAGTTTGAATTCGTAATGACGGAGTTGATGGTCAACTGAAGGTGCGTGATCAAATACAGGAGACGAAATTAGTGTTTACTGGTGAACCAATTAACGAAAGATGAACAAGAAACTCGATATTTGTGTCGAGTAGTACGGTTTTCTGTTTCGGGGAGGACCCGTAGCCGCAGAGAAACAGTCGACTCTCTCTCGTTGAGATCACTGAGCTTTCACATGTCTTCTTGATCATTTAGCGGCTCTTTGATGGGATGATTTCCGTGAAAACGTGTAAATTCGGTCATGGATGTCCTCCGAGACTAATTGCTCGACGGTAGTGGAGTGTGTCCCCGGAAACAAGGGAAAACGAAGAAAAAGAGGAATTGTTTGCCGACTGAAGAGTGATGATTTGGTTGGGTAAATAATCGAAACGTCATTTTGGATCAGCACGACTTACTGGGTAATTTATGAATAAATCAGAAGATGAAACAAGGTTAAAGCAGAAGAGAATACAATTGAGTGAAAGAGCAAAAATTATCAAGTATAGGGTGCAAATAAGATTTATTTTGTTTTGAACTTGCTACAATCTGAATCTAGAGAACATCTGAAACATTGGTACAAAGTGGTGCATTCGGAGGTACTCTGAAACTCAGTGATCTTTGTTTTGTGAAGGAACAGAGTATTGATTACAGATTTTATGCTTAAACTTTATTCCTGGTTTATACTTTCCGAAGTATTGTGAAAGCCTAATCACAGTTCTTAAAAAATGAAGAACCCAATTTGTTTTGAAAACCCCCTGATTCAAAAAATCCGCAATCTACTCTAGAACTACCATTGCAAAAAACAAAAAAATTAACTGTAAGAATCGATGGTTTCCCTTCAACTAACCTTCCATTACTCCTATGTTGAAAACTCGATTGAACAGTGGTCAAGAGAGCATCAAAACATGAAAAAGGCGCCATGTGGTAATTTAGTAATGAGACAGACAAACAGATAATAGTACAGAAAGTGTTGTTAGGACATTAGTTTGGGAATGAACTTCCCTAGCAAAAAAACCGTTGCAGATGTCGTTTTTAAAAAAGAAAAAAAATTTGTATAAAGAAATTCCTTTACAGTTCTGGCGCCTTTGAATCTAGAACGACGAAATGACTCTAATCTTGTGGGATCTGTTTGAATGGAAATTACAATCTAAAAGATAGATTCCATAAAATGGTTCATAAAGTTCATAATTTTTTTTTGGATTTGAAGCAAAACGTTTACAGATATAATTTTGGGGAAGTGTGTGGATCTATAATAGAGAATTTCCATTTGAAATCATCAGAACGCTTCTCCTTTGGAGATTGTTGTCGATAGTTCTTAATCAAAAAGGTGACACGTGTGTATTCTGAAAGAGTGCATTTTCGTATCAAAAGTATCTCGTAGTAAACGCCCGTATCTCTTATCATAATTTTTGTTTTCCTTGTGGACGAAACATTGAAAAACGAATTGTCAAAAAACAAACTACAGTAAAATAAAGGTCAAATTTAATTTGAAAAAAAAGAGAATGGTCTGTTAATTTCTTGTATAAAAGTTAATGGCTCAACAATTATTTTAGTTGACTAGTTTGTTTCATATTCTAATTGATAGAATCTGCTAACTCCATCTAATACTTCCTAATTACTTGATAATTGAATCTGAGTTCAGCATCTGTTCTTATTTTCTTGTTTCTTCTTCCTATTTCGTTTTGTTTTGAAATCAGAACTTTCGCGGTTTCTGAGCACTATGAGAATGAAATAAGTTCTTTCATGAATGTTTTTCATTTGTAACTTTCAGGTAAAACTTTGTGCTTGAAAGTGTTTTTTCCATCCATTTTCGTCATGAAGTTCAAGATTTCTGAGATCCATTAGATGTTCTCGTCTCTCTCTTTTCGAAATAAAAACCCTCTGAATCTGCATGATCAACACCTTTTTATGTTGCGGTTTTGCCAACACCTGATTGTCTCTAATCTCTCCTCCGTTTCCATTGTATTCTTCAAAATTTACGGAAACACTCTGCTCCTTTTTTTCTGTTTGTAAGTGTTCCTGCTCTTGTTCGGTATCATCACGTTTCGGTTTTCCGTGAACAGATGCTCCGCCCATTTTCACGTAGAGTCGTGCAAAGAAATAGTGTAAAAGAGGAAGAGATGAAGAGAAAAAACTGTTCGGATATTGAAAACCGGTGGCATGGGTATAAAATGGTTGGGGAGTTTAAAACCGAGGTACGCTCTCCTTTCACTTCTTTCTATTTGAAATGTCTTCGTCATACTCAGATTACTGTTGATTACTGTAGAATTTCTATTTCAAAAGATGCCAAAACTATAAAATTATCTCCATAAACGGAGAGTGTTCTTCCGAAAAACAAACATTTCCGATCCTCTGCTGCTCTTTTCCGCGCAAGGCCATGTACGGAAAAGAGCACGTATAGTATACGGAAGGCATGGATGGTTAACAAGAAGAAGTTATGAAAAAGAAACTAGTTTCAGTTCTGTTTGTGATTCAATATTTCAATTTGTTTGAGCTTCAACTTTTCGTGAAAACGGAAGAGCATGTTCCAGTTACTTCTATTTCTGAAGCTCCCACCAACTTTCCCCAACTTTTCCCAAACAAGAGCGTAGGTGTATTTTTATCAATTTCAAAAAAACAAAGTAAAACAAAAAAGTTCTGATCTAGCTGTACTTTTTCTTTGAAATCAATGTTCATTGACAAACTCTCATTCTTGTTTTTGTTTGTATATTCTTATCAATACTCTAGTTAGTGTCAGCTGTTATTTGTACTAGTTTCACAGGTGAACTTCTTTTATTTCCGTTGAAAATTAGAGTAGGATTGTTAGTTTGGACTTTCAAAAAACTGCATAAGTGATGAAATGTAACGACTGAGTTCGTTTTCATGTTGCTGTTTTATCTGGAGAGAAATTCCTCGTATCATTCATGTATTTTACGGTAATCTTGAGCTACAATTTTAGTTGCGTCCTTCTATTTTGATGACATTCTGCGAGTAATTGAAACCTAGGACTCTATTTCCAAAGCCATTGTGTCACATACAGAAGGTATTTCCGTTGGTTGTAAACCTGTAATAACATTTCTTATCAAGATTTTGTCTCCCACCTCTCTGCAGTCATAGGCTGATCTACAAAAGAAGGTTTTTATGTTTTCCGTGATCCCTACTTCCCTAGCTCTTCCACTAAATCCATTTCGGATGTTCTTCCTCTTGGCAACTGATCTATCAACAGAATATCAGATCTTTCTCCTCCGTTTCACGTGATGGTCAGTTCTTCATCTAATCGCCACTAGACCCTTCAGAAAAAAACTTGCCGAATCGGGCAAGAAGCACACACACCATTGTCCATTGCTTTCCTTATTTGCGTTGGCGCGATGCCCATATTCCGAGTGTGTTTTTCCATTGACAACAAATCAGCTGACTAATTTCTATTGCGGTTTTTTTGAAGGAATAGTTGTTCCTGTGCAGCTTCCGAACATCACATCACTCCGCATCATCCGTTAGTTTGCTTCCTTCCCGAGACACAAAAAAACTGTGTTTCTGTCTCTCCGGAAAAGCGTGGAGCCCCTCCGCTCACTGCGTGCTCTTTCGATCCGGCTCACTTAGTTCAGGTTCACAGTCTCCCTCCTTCTTCTGCAATCAACCCAAAATCCACCTTCAGCTTCTGGTCTTCCTTCATTGTTTTCCGTGCTCTCAGTGCATCTTCAGTTTATGAACTCAAAATCAAAACATTTCAGAAATCATGAGAAGACTTCTTATTGTACTCACCACATGTGCATTTGCTGATGCCATAGGAACAATGTTGGTTCAAGGACGTTCGGATACGATCAAGACACTCAGAGACATTGTTCGACACTCTTCCCTACCGTAAGTTTTATTTTTTTGTTTTTCTTTGAAAGTGCTGAAAGGTCGGAAATGGAATGGGTACAAAAAACACGTTTTCATGTGGAAAAGACTCTTCCCATCTGAGCATTTTAATAATGAAGTAATATTTCCGGAAAACATTATCCAACGATCCTAAAACCAAGAAAAATCTAACACAAGCTGTACACGACCAAATGAATCACAGTGTTACTTAAAAACCATTCAGAGATCATATTTACAAATAGTTCTCGTTTTCCATTTCAGTGCACATTCTTCCCCTTCTGCTCAACTTGAAATCCGAAATCCAGAGGCTACAGTGTCTCCAGAAGTTATAATTGAGAATAACAATAAGAAGTCTCCTTCACATCAAAAATCCAAGAAAACCAAAAATATTCGATTCATTGGGAAAGCTCGAGCCCGTCGTCATATTGGAAACGTTGTAGTTGAATCAGGTAAATGATGTTATTTGGAATTCTAAGAAAACTTATGTTTTATAGGTCAATGTGATCATGTAGATTTGATGGATTGTTCTGATTTTGAAACAGATGAAATGACATGTATGTTAACCGCAACTGGAATGACATGCTGTGTATGTACAGGGCTATTACGAGCTGCAAAACGGAGTCTTTTCTAAAGAAATACTGTAAACTATTGATAATGTAAGTTTGATTTCAACCATATTCCTTTATGATTGGAAGCCCATTGCTATTATAGTTTCTAGGACTTGAAAGTTGAAGTTTCTCTCCAGAAGTAATCAGAATTGCAGTCCAACAAACTCTGTAGAAAACGTGAAATTTTTGATGTTTCGTCCTCCAACATCTTATCAAGTCTAGGCCTCTTAATTTTTTGATCATTATCGAAGAATGGTAAAACATTCAATCGAACGTAGTTTCTTCACATTCACGTGCGATTGAAATGATTTAGAACGAACTGTCAAAAAAGCAGATTATTTGAACATAGATTTTTTAAAGTCTGCAGACTGACACTTTTTGTACTGAAAATATGATCAACCGGACCATCTGAGAGTTTTATCAACTGCGTTTAGTGCATCAGAATGAAAATATGTAAATGAAGAAACGGAAGTGTTTCGTAGAAAATTTCAGCAAAAAACTTTTAGTCCAATTTGTAACCTAAGTTCGAAACTATCGTATTCTAAAGTAACTGCCATCCTCTCAGGACACTAAGACCACCAAAAATAAAAAGATTCAATCAAATTTCCTTTTGCCGTTCCTATTTGTGTCAACAAGTATCTTTGTGATCTTTGAACTGGTTTCCAGAAAAGTCATCAAAAACAGAACAAACAAAACACAAAAAGAGATGGAATAATGGTTTTGTTGACATCCAAAAAAAACTTATTTGCAGAATTGAAAACCGAATAAAAGGGCCTGGTTGTTGAACCGCAATTAACAATTAGCTTTTTATTCACAAAACGATTAATGGGCTCCAGTAAATTTCTTAGGCTCTCGGATTGTACTCCAGTCAATCATTTGAATTTCGTAATCCAAAAACAAAAAAAAAGAAATAGAATTGAGTTTTACGTTTTCTTGTTTTTCGTTTTTCTGTTTTTGCCGACAGAAATTATTACAACTCATTTGCCAAAAATCATTGTTATTTATAAAAAAAACTGATGTCGATTTTGTGTGTTTTCGTCTCTTTCAAGACACATAATGACAAGTTTTTTCTATTTTCAGATCGAAAAAATGATGTAAATAATGTAAACTACGAGTACGATCTCATCCCATTCTTCCACGACTTCTGAATACACCCCTCTATGCGCTTTCAATCCTGCCTTCCAATTTCAAACCGATCGATTAATATTTGCTGATCTCAATCGAATAAAACTCGAATTCCCGTTTGTTTTTTTTCATTTATTTATTTACATGCCATAAAAGTATAGAACAACAGGAGAAGAGCATTGGTGGAACCAAATGGGTTAACTTCACCAACTACACAGTATCAGAAATCGGGAATTCGCCGTGACGGCCGTGGGGAAAATATGAAAAGAGCTTTTTTTTGGGAGAAAATATGTACAATCAATGGTTTTGGGGAACCAGTATGGGAAAAGCGTGAGCTACTCTAATTGACAACGATTGCAGATCCGAGAGAACTGCACGACTGCGCCGATGTGGCGTATTTACAGGGAACCAAAGGTTCTAATGAAGTAACAAAACAAAAAAAGGAACTGATAAAGAAAGTCTACAGCCGATAGGGATGCAGCAAAGAGAAATGGTATTCGAGGAGAAATGTAGTCAAACTTAGAAAGAAAAAGAAAAGAAAAATCAACATAAATTATTACATCCTGAAATGGACGCTCTCGTTTGTTTTGAGGTTACGGCCTGAAGATCATTGACTGAGAACGTTTAGTCTTTCATGTAGTTGCTTCTCTTGAAGCCAGCAGATGAGATTCCATCATCCCCGATGATCTTGCTTTGATGCTTCATGAAGTCCTTGAAACGTGGATCCTGCAATCATAATAATATGGTAGTGATCTTTGTTATTTCTTATCAGTTATGATCTTCAGCCTCTACTAATATCTATTTGTTCTCAATCTACTAATACTAATAATAATAATAATATTTGTCTATCACACAGTAACCCGTACTTACATCAGTGATAGACATCTTTCTCTCCCCAATATCAGCTCCAGCAGTGGTTGTAGTAGTTGTGGTGGTGTTGTTTGACGAGTCCATTCCCCATGAGAAGCTTTTTGGTGAAGAGCCGAACAACATCTCAGAAATGGACATGCGGCGAGCACGTGGTTGCGCTTCGATTGGCGAAGTTGGAGCTGGACTGAAAGAATACGATCGTGTTAAAAATGGGGATTAGCAGCAGTACCCCAACCTGGATCCTTCATTAGTTGAGAACTTGCGACCACCGAGGGCCCCAATCTCCGAGTCGGTTGAGTCCATTGAAATGGTTCTCTCCTTTTGAACACGTCCTGAACGAGTTGGCGGCTTCCAGAGACAGTCAGTGTCGAAGTCTGGGCGAATCTGAAAGGAAGAAAATAAGATTTCATTTATACTCCAGTGTAATGCTCGTCATGTTATATGTACTACTTACAGAGTCATCAGCGCCAGCAATTGGAATGCTGGAACTGGTGGAATGAGCTGAACCTCCAGTCACCGCTTTGAAGGTGACATTCGGTTGAACGACAAGATCACTTACTTGTGGAGCCTTAGACATCCTGAAATATAGATTCGTGTGCTGATAGTAGTCGGCAGTAAGGAATACTTTGAATTGGGACCCACCCACAGGCCTATTTATACCCAGCCCGTCCTCTGACATCTCTGCGCCTCACTGAGAGATGATGCACACTCTGCCTATCGTAACCGACTTGTTTTTAAGGCGAGAGTGAGAGAAGAGAAGCTGAGACATTTACTAGGCATGTGACCACGTGAATTTGCACATGCGTCCGGGCGTTGCGCGCCCAGGGCCTCTAGGCGTAAACAAGCCCGTGCCCATTCTGGCGGTCTTCGGTCCGTTGGTGGAGCGGTTGATGGCTGTCAGTCAGTAGGGGACAAAGAGATACTCATAGAAAACTAAGGAGAAAGGTCATGTGTTTCACATGTTTACAGTAACAAGGCTCCCAATAAAAACGGACAATTTCAAACGGTTCTCGACCGCAGCGATCTCTGAATTGTTGCTCACAAAGAAGAAGCTGCATTGCAATAAACAAGCTGCTGATAAACACTGAACTCTCCTACTTATCACTCACACTTCATACAACTCCAAATTTTTAAAACACCCAAATAGCTTTCTCAAGCTCCCCAGAACTTTTATATTCTATACACGAAAGTGTCAATCAATCTTTCTATGGTCGATGCAATCACTGTTAAGTGGGTCTTTTTTTTTTGGAATGTATTGCATTTAAAAACAAGGTGACACAGGATCAATTCATTCGAAACTCATAGAACTTAGAAAAAATATCTCCTTCTTCATGTACTTTCCGTTCACTGTTTTGCAGAAGTTGGTCCCCACTACGCGTCATGTGTTTCACGGTGTTTACAACACATGCGCTTTTTTCTCGATTTCTCGAGAGGGCCACTAGTCAATAACCCACACATGCAGCTATTTTCAGCGTCTTCAGCTAATCTTGTGTTCGTCAATCGCTGAACTATAATCTATAGAATTCGAGGGGAATGCTTATAACCTCTCATGTTTTGAAAGACCTATTGTTTCGAGAAAGTATCTTGGACTCACCACAAGGAATCCATCGGGTCGAGCGGCATTTTCGATGATTCTGGGTTGTTGTTGTTTTCTTTTTCAAATGGTATGACGGACGTCGATACTGGACTACCGAACAATCCTGAAAACACTGATTATGAAACCTGTTGAATAATCGACAAAAATGAAAAAATAGTGAAGAGTTTATAGGAGAAGATCCAAGAAAAGATTCGAGTCGACACTTGTAAAAGTGAAGAAAACTTGCTACGATAAGTTTTCAATATTGCCTAACGCAAAACCACGGATTATAGAAGATCAACATTGAAAAATAGGAATGAAAAAGTATGATTGAAAAAAGAAAAGCCTCGGCGCCACGAAAGAGAAAATGAGAAGCAGAGACTGCAGAGAGATGTGCAATTGAGCAGTGTTGAATATGTTAACAAATAGAAGCGGGCCTTTGAATTTTTGTGGCTTTTACAATTTGGTAATTCTATCTTCGTATGTAATGTCACTAATAAATCAAAATAGCAAGCGAATCGAAAATAAATGTCTGAAGATGTGTTTATGATGGAAATTGGAAACAATTTGCAACAAGAGATGATGTTCATGTGAAAAGGAGGGCGTAAACAAGTTTTCAGCTATGAAAATGGGGAGGAGCGCAAGAAGAGCCTATGGCTATTTTCAGAGATGTAGAGACGAAGAAAGCAGACAAGAAAATGGAAAACAAAAGTACACACACACGCTCATCCATATTTAGATTTATAGAAAATTCTAAACGATGAAAGTCAGAACACAAATGTGAAGAGTGTCTTGAAAGGATATTTGAACCGTCCTGCTGTGGACGATAGGGGGTTACCAGCCAGACCAGCAGTGAGAAGGGCAGAATGGGCACGTGCTCGGCCCGCAGCCCGATCGGTGTGGCGCCAGAGAAAAAGACTGGAGAGGTTAGAGAGAGAGAGATGCCAGATAGAAAAGGGTGAAGAGTTTAGAGACGCAGACACTTGAGCACAGTTTGAACCCAAATAGGATAGAAGAGAAGGGCCTGAAGAGTCCGAATGGGAAAGTTTTAGTGAGAAGAAACACTTATTAGAAGAGAATGAAGTGGATAAGAAGATCTCTGATACAGACCGAGAGAAAGAGGAAAAAAGATAGTGATGGCAAAATCTCCGAATCGGCGAAAACTGAAGTAGGATATTTGTAGGAATAAGAAAACAAAATAATCAGAAGAAGTAAATTTCGAGGTGTGGTTTGGAGACTTCCTTTACTTTTTTCCGAAGTAAAAGGGTTCCTAATCGTAGCGAACTGTTTGAATTTAAGCTTGAACATTTTTTCGAAACAGTTGGTTTAAATTAAACTTGATATACTACTGTTCCTTTCACCTCCTATTGAATCTAATTATTCAGAATACTTCTTGAACAGTTCTTGTTAAAATTTCTTCACCTGTAATTCCAGCATCTTCTAATATTTCGTAACAAAAATCACATGTTTTGTCTCTATTTTTATGATAAAAACATCACAAAAACGTCTAGACACTCAAGCTGATTCAGAAACAATTCTGAAAGAAACACAAGAAAGAGAAGAAAATGATTTCTTTAGACGATTCCAGTCCAATTTATAAACAAAACACTGTGGGGCCATGAGAGTATTGAACTCTCTGTTTTTTTTTTTCTGCAGAGTATTTCGACTCGTTTCGAATCACGAGAGCGCACTTTTCTGTATGGGGGCTGATCGGATGGCACATCAACAACTCGTTTTGCTTATTTTCTCCATTGAATAAAATTTCGAGATTACTGTAGTTCTCATCCAGTTTTTGCAGAACATTCTGCACGAGGATTACTGTAGATTGCAATTTTCGCATGAGAATCACGATGTGTACTCAAATTATGTTATCGAGGGGGCGAGAGGTGGTCTTGAAATGTTATTCTTTTTATCTTTTTGATTTCGTTTCGGCACGTGTTTCATCCATCGAAACGGACGAACATCAAAGATTAGTACGGTAGAAAATGATGGAAAAAAAGATAGAAGGTCGTCCTCTAACCCCCTGAAAACAAAGTATTTCGCATGTGTCCGAATGGTTTTGAAAGAAGAAAAAATGATCCGATATGGAGAGGAAGAGACAGCAAAAGACACAGTAAAAAGATCTTTTCGGAAATATTCTCTCGGTACGATTTGTTCTTTTTTTCGGTGAAAAGAGAGAGAAAACCACGTGGTTGGGAGAAGAATCGAGGACACCTTCAAGGACTCAAACAGTGGGAGATGGTGAACAATATCGGAAAGATCAGAATGTTTTTGAATTCACATTCGAAACAAATAGAAAGAAATGAAACATAGGTTCTGGAAAATAAAAGTCCAGAGTCTCAATTTTAAGAATTCGGTTTACTAAATGGTATCGTAATCCTAATACTTTCGTTATCATGTCCCTTGAAAGTTAATCGAACATTGAAATTCAGGAAGACACAAAAAGTTAAAGTCACTGTGTACTTCTATTTTATATTAAAAGTTCTAAAAACTTATTATTAGTCGTGTTTTTCTGCTCCTAGAATCATTGAGAAACCGTTGAGAAAAGTCTGGCTTGACTCTCTTTGAAATGATACCAAATCGTCTTTGTTTTATGCCTAGTAATTCAACGAAAAAAACAAGTTTTCAAGAGCTATTGAGGCTCTCAAAACTCATTACAAATCTGCTCGTAGAATGGAAAACTAACTGATTCAGAGGCCAATCGAAAGCAAGAAAAGCGTGTGTGTTTGTCAGTTGGATGAGCAAAGAGAGAGAAATACTTGTTGAATAACAGGGTCAAAGTTTCCATTTGATCAAGTTGATCGGAACTCAAAACGACAACTGTGCATCCCTCTGATCTCATTTTTCTACGTCATCATCATTTCCTTCCACCCACTTGGGTGTACTTAATGACGTCAGATGGTGTTGAATGAACCGGGTTGACCCTTTTTCTTACCGCCACCCAGGTTGTATTTATCTCTCCTCCATTCACCCAATACACTATTTTGTTATCTGTGGGAAAACGGAGAAAAGAAGTCGACAACGGGAAAAGACGGCGTGTCGTTGACAAAATGTCCGATGGCGATGTCGAAAAGCTCTTCTTTTTCTCAAAGAAAGAGGATTAGTATCTCTTTTTCTGAGTGCCCACTTTTTTTATCGAAAATGTGAGAAACACGTGGTGATGTTTGTACCGTAACACTCTTTTTGATAGTCTTATTATTATCAAAGTTATCATCTTTTTAATCGCCTTTCCGATGACTTTTGACCGATTTTATTTTATTTGGCAAGGACTTAAAAGAACTGTTTATGCGGTATGGTATGCCCGTTAAAAATTGGTCGTAAGGGTCATGAAATTTTGATGGGAATTATAGATTATACTGCTTATTTAATGATAAGAACAGAATATGGTATTTCAGGAAAATGTGAAAAAAAAATTATTTCTGGCACGAGGGATATCAAATGAGACGGAAATGGAAGGAAAATGATAACAAGCTGGATGAAGTAGCATCGAAAATATGTTGATTAATACGATGATTTCTGGAGATGTCTAAGGCTATTTTCGGAGTTTTTCGTCTTCTAGAATTATCTTTTGCCATGAGAGAGTGATATAAAGTGAGATAGTTAGATTCTCCATCAGAGAGTACTGTAGATTTCAAAAGATTCTATTCTCAACTTTCGATGTTTGAACTCCCTGAGCACCTGATCTCGTCGTTGAGCTGTTCACACATGTGTTCTGAGCACATTTCGTACGACCACCAAGATAACTGAGATAATGAATGCTTATTTATCTTTCTATAATTGATGTATGCCCTTCAATTAAAGGTAACTAATATACTCGGTGATGCGTGAATTATTGAAAGTTCTGTATAATGTCATCAAAGTACGGTAACTGAGAGGAACACAAATCCGATTAAACATATCAAACAAATATATGATAACCTTTGAATTCTGAATAAATTCCTATGCAAATTTGACAAAGTATGAAAAAGTTATTTCAATCTGAGAATTGTATATAGGATGAAAATTAGAAAAATGAATTATGAACCTTCAACAACCAACTAACTTGTTAAACTTTCAAATCTTTGTCAAATGTCAACACTTTCACCAAAGAAATAACACGAAAATCTAAACTCTTTGGTTGTCTAGGGTAGAGTAATTGTTTCCATTCATTTCTAGGGATATAGTTATTGCCTACCACTTCGAACTCAACTCCAGAATAGTAGATGGAGAACAGAAACAAAGAACTTACTGGCAACAAACATTCGTGGTGTCTCCTCCACTGAAGTCTTTGAGTCGTCGAAGAATGTGTGAAGAAGCATTTTTATGTAGATTGAATGAAACAAGTATGAAACCTATAATGAAAACTACTATCAGTAACATCAATAAAAAAGACAAAAAAGGGAACAAGGATCGTCAAGTATCAAGCAGAATGGTCGACAGTATGGTGTCACTTATATACGGTCAAAAACGCAACGAGTGCGACGGAACGTGACATGTAGTCTGGGTGGAAAAGAGAGTACTGAGGACAAGAATGAAGAGAAAAAGAGAAGAAAACGGACAGGAGGCGCTCGTTCTTTGACTGGACACAAGAAGAATCACGTGGCGCCATGCCCCTCCTGCAACACTTGAGAGCAATGAATTGAGAGCTCTTTGATGGACAGGAGAGAAGAAGTTTATATAGAGAAGGGAGAGGATAAACTGTTTGATTGGAACTGGGATGTGATCGTTCTTGGTCTGAATACACAATGGACACTTCGAACAACGATCACATTCTTCCCAAAAAAAAACCATCAGAAAGTGTTTCAACTGTGAAGCTAACAATGGAAACCAAACGAGGAAGTAGAAACCAGGACAAAAAGAAATGAATGAAATGTTTATCATGCGAAAAAAAATGAAAAGCACAAGTACGGTTTATTTTTCAAAAACGAAAGATATTCTATTCAATATCACGAAACTGAAACGACATTGTGTAGCGGTTCTTCAGAAAATTGCAGTTGAATACAGGATCCTCAAAAATGGTTTGACATTTAGACCGGGAATTCAGAAAATGGAAGCCAGAAAAAATTTATATACAGTGAACATTTCGGGCTTATGGTTTTCATCAAAAGTTTTCGTTGAATAATTTGACCAACTGAGCTTCTAGCTATGAATTAAAAGATTTCTGCAAAATCCGTCTAATCACTTTTTCACTTTTGATATCTTTTCTTCACTCTTCTTGCACTCTTTTCTTCAATCCTCCACAATTGCTCTCCTCTAAATTGATAACAACTGTTCAGGACTATCAGTTCAATTTTCAGAGACTATATCAATCACGTGCGAAGAGTCTGATGAATACATGTGGTTCATGGATGTGTTTAAAGTTTTGCAAGTATCAAATTTCAAGAAGAAAAGATCCGTACCAGATGACAACTTCAGTTTGTTATTGTTTACCTGAACTTTCATGAAAGATTTCAAGAATGTTTGCCACCAAAACAAAGGATAGCTGAAAAACATTTAAACCATAAAACAGTAACTTGATTTTTTATGGAAACTTCTGGACAAGCTCTTATCATTACTGTAACTTTGGTACATCCTATGACCCTAGATGATATTTTGAAAAACGTTGAAATTCGAAGAAGAACGAAGAAATAAACAGTCATAATTAAAGTGATAATGAAAAACCAGTGATGCAACTGAACCTGATTTTACTGAAAACTTTTCCTTACATCTTATCTATACAATTCAAAGAACATTCACATTTCTGACTCTTCAACTCCCGATTGCTCTGTTGACTTTTCCACGAAACACTCATTGCAGAATGAGAAAAAAACACAATTGTTGATTGTTCTTTTGACTACTGTTCAAGAAGAGAGAATACAAAAAAGATTTTTATTAACGGAATTATCTGACCTGCACTAAGTAAACACGTAAAATCGTTTTGGTTATAATTGTTCTATTCATATCTGAATTTACAATCCAAAAGCTCTCTTCTGAATCTTGAAGTCAACCATTCTGGAATCTCTTCACATCGAACAATCCTCTGATCGTAAACATATTTCACTCGTTTCTTCACTGCCCTCACTAATTTCTTTTCAAATGACGGATCTAATCGAGTTTCAGTCAAACTTCCATTATAGTTCTCTATCCAATTCCCGTTCAATGCGGATTTATTCATATTTCGATAATGTCTGGAAATAAATCTATGATTATTCGAAATTTAATTGTTGTAAATTATAATCAAAAGAATGTGAAGTCCAGTCAAAAACTAAGTCATGAGAAGAACCATTTTCAACTTACCTGACGTGCCCGATTCTTCTCGGAACTGACATGACTCTAACACCTTCAAACTGAAAATATGACCAATGATAAAACAATGAAGCAACCAGTTCTGGACGAATGATTCCTTTTAGATTGTACCAACTGATTTCAGTCGTTTTATTGTATTTTAAAAACAACATATCTTCCAAAAGCTGATCATAGCTTAAAAACCTTTCCGGTACTTGTTCAGTTTTTAAAACTCGATTCGTTGGAAAACTAATTTCTCCTATATAAGATGGCATTGATCTGAAATTCAATAATTCCGTGCGGTTTTATCAAATCGCAAACCTCAGATAATGTTTCAGATTGAATGGTCCTGTGTACACCAATCTCTCATCTATGTCCATGTTTACGACCCATTTCGAATGGAATTTACTCCGGTGATGACATTCCTGTGAGATATATATTGTTCCTTTAAGAGAAAATAATCACTTACATGAGTTTGAAGAAGATGAAACATCCATCCAAGTCTCAAGTATTCCAGAGTGTATTTTGTTGATTCAGCTATTCCTAATCGTTCATAATTGTCAATGATCTTTCTATCATATTCATTCATATTGAATAAAGTGAAATAGAAATATGAAGTTCCCTTAAAATTCCAATTTTTAAATGGTATGTTCAAGGAATTACCAAAAGTCTGTAGTGTTCTACGTACTCAATAATCTCCAGCCATTTGCTTTCATTTCCATATAAAGGTCCTACACAAACCGAGAGCTCGTGAATTGGTTCTGGAAGTTTCAACATATGAAAGATCATTTTCAGAAACATACTTTCATAATCTCTGAAAATCAATGGAATTGGTTCTTGAACATCCTCTTCATCGTCATCATCAAAACTAACATTAACATATTCAACACCGATTCTCCGTGGACAACTGATAACTGTCAATGGCCAAACACGAGATTTGAATCTTGCCGAATGGATTTCTACTCTATTACAGTCATAATATCGGCATGTCACTGCATTTCTGAATCCTTCAAATGTTCAAAAAAAATTAACTAATATTAAAACTCACCCAAAAGTGTGAAAAGCGGAAGTAATAATGGATATTTCTTCGGGATAAACAAAGGCGGATAAGAGACGAGATTCTCCGTCAATCATGTTCAACTGAAAGTTATCTTTCGGAATGAATTCATTTGAAAAGTTGTTAGAACTGTATCCCAATACTACTTCTCGATGAGAATAATCAACAAAATGTTATGGTTTGTAGAGAAATTCGAAACTCTGAATATTTTTTCTCTAAAATGTCAACTTACATTTCCTCCGAATCCAGTCTTTACCCACTTTTTGAATTCATCAGAATGAGTGACATCGTTTGTTGTTTTTTGATTCCAATATGGTACAACACATGCATTTTCAACAATTGAACTAAAATAGATCATAGCCAGATTGAAATTTTCAAATAATCAAACCTTCCAGTGGATCCCTCGAGAATAAACGTTCTTTCCACAATTTTTACTTTTTTGAAATTCAAAAGTAACAAAAAAATGATTAAAAAAATAGACAAAAAAAGAAGAGTTTTTCGACGATTCAAATGCATTTTTATGTAATGCTTCACCTATTGTTTCTGTTGCAATATCCTG
>GL380066.1:167528-184698 GCA_000143925.2 Caenorhabditis brenneri
AAACGGAACAAGTATTTGATTTTTCCTCCAGATTCACGGAGAACTGTAAACGTCTGAAAGTGTTCTATTCTAGTTATTTGCTAATTTTTTCGAGACAAACCAAGAGTGTAGAGATGTTGAGATGAACAGGAATGTACTTCGGTAAAGAATGGAAGTGGGACGACAAGAAAATATGCGGACAACGCTCTGGACCCTTCTCCATCCAATGTGTCATACATGCAGCTAATAATGATAATCCAACTTCTGTCATTGTTCCTTTTCCGAATTCATCGATAATTACAAGTGAGTTTCCTGTTGCTTTCCTCAAAGCTAAAGCCACTTGTTCTACATCCTTTGCGAACGTGGACATTCCATCGAGAACTGAATCAACTGTGAACATTCTAGTGACAATTCGGTCCACTAATCCAACTTTTGCATGACGTGCCGGCACAAAACTTCCAATGTGTGTCAAGAAAGCAAGAATACCTATGGATTTCATATAAACACTTTTTCCACAAGCATTTGGCCCTGTGATGATACTGGCTTTGATCCCATTCCGACCACTGGAAACAGGGTTTGGTACGAAATTCTTCTTCACAACAAGAACACTAAGGGGATGGTACAACTCAACAGCCTCAATAATTGGTTCATCTACTAATGTGGGGCAATTCCATCCATTTTCAGCAGCAATTAGGCCGAGAGCAAGCAGTGCGTCAATACGGGCCGCCACAGAGAGAAGTTTAATGATACTTCTTTTCTTTTTCATAACCCTCATTTTCAGCGCCAAAATGATAGCTGTCTGATTATCAATAAGTTTCATCAAAATGTCTCCATATTCGTTATCCAATCTTTCTGTTGTTTCATTCCTCACTCTTAGTTCTTCGCTTGTAGCATAAACTAATGACATGCTGAAAAAAAACGTTGACACCGGTTATTTCTTTTGAGTATTACTCTGAATGAGTTTCAGCTGGAAATTCTCTTGGAAGCGAGAGAACAAAACCGACTAACGGAATGTACACACAAGATACGTCGTGGTGTGATTGCAAACCGAGACGAATTGATTCTTGTTTCGCGATTCCTGTTAATACCATGGGCATATTCTCATAGGTGTCTCTCACTGTAAAATATGTACTGTGATTTGAAAACTAAAGGCTCTTCACATCTATCAAGATCCTCATCAATTCCGGGCATAACTGTCACTCTTCCTTGAATTTTCGATTCTGCGAAATTGATCTTTAAAAAACGTTAAAGATTATGGCGAAGTTTTATTTTTTCAAACGCACGATAGATCCAGCAATAATAGCAACTTCTGAGACTTCTTTCAAGAGTGTTGTTTCAACGTGCAGCTCGTCAGTAATCTGAAATCGATTAATTTCGAATATTAATACCTCTCGATGAAGTATATCATACCGGTGTCTGTCTAACAATACTTATAATCTCCAGAAGTGCATTCACTGTTGAAACAAAACACTCCCAATGGATGAGCTTAGCGGTTCCACTTTGAAATCTTTGGAATACATTCTGAAAATCAAAAATTTTAACGGTTGGAGAACGTATCCGCTCACATTCAGTCCTTTAACTTTCCCAAGAATTGCGGCAACTTTAGCTGTAACTTCTGCATTCCAATCTTGCTTGAAATAATGAACGCATTTTTGTCTGGATACGAGTACTTCTCGATCGGTTGTTGGATTTCGGAACCACTTTCGAAGACACTTCTTGCCAACAGTCGACCGGCATCTATCGACTAAAGAGAAGAGAGAACTATTCTTGCCGAGAGATTTCTATGGAATCATAGGTGAAAGAGAATCAACTAGTTTCTTGAATACCTTGCTTTCGAGTTCTTTCGGCAGAATATCTAGAGCTTGAATTGTATTATAATCGATGTCAACAAGGTTTTCGCTAAAAATGATATTATTTTTGAATTTATTTTTTCGGCAACTCACAGAGTCAATGTCTTGATAGACTTTATGGGAGGAGTCACTGAGAGAGGCTCTTTCTCAACTCCTAATCGTGTCTCGTCGAGGAACAAGAGAAGAGCTCCGAAAGATCTCACCTTCAAAAATCGCATTATTTACTAGGCAAGCACAAAAATATGTTTTACTTCGGCGAAAGACTCTTCTTAATAAATTTTAGTGAGTTTTAAATTGACTCGTTTTGTATTTCAAAACAGGAAACCAACAGAAAAACATCAAGCTTCGTGTCAAATACCATCTCTTTGATTTACTGAACTAATATGTAAAGCCCCTAGGGCAATTTTAGGAAGAAGGAGGAAAAGTGGCTACTCGAAAAATGCACGGACCATATTTACTGCTTCTATATCAAACCGCATAGTTACGATTGTGTATCTATCTTCGTCTGACATCGAACTGTCTTCTGCTCCGACCATCAGTTTCAATCGTTGCAGTGCTCTTGGCATTTCTGAAATAGGAGACTGCATTCATAGTTTCTGGTTTCAGAGAGTCATACTGTAGAAGTTGTTTGTGAGCTTGTAGAGCATCGCAGGTGGTCCGTCAAATGCCTCATCGTCGTCGTCTTCATTCTCGTTTTGTAATGATGTCTGAATATATTGTTTCATCGAAACCACCCAAAATTATTTTCACCTCGTCTGTAGAGTATGCAAGAGAAGCATCCCACGTGGGGATAGTTTCTTGTGTTGTCTCCTTATCATTTGCATCTCTTTGTAGTTTTTCGTGTTGGGCGTCTAAAAGTTGAATAGCGAATAGAAAAAACTGAAATGCTGAAAAAACACACGTACATCGAGAACTGAGCATTTTAATAAATTCAAGATCTTGACTTCGATTTACTATTATCATCGTGGGCTTCACATCTTCAATCACTGCAAGAACACAAAAAATTAATTTTGGAAGAAATACCTCTATCGTACATCGTTTCAAGAAAACAAATTCATGATCTTCCGATATATCATTCATTACTTTTACCAGCTGAGTAGACTGTTCATAGTATGCGGCGCCAAGCATATTTTGGGCGAACGAAAGACTCAATACTGTTTCATCTCGGTATTCTTTCGGGTTCATTGGTTTATCTGAACGATGTTTCTTTAAAAAAAACTTTTTCAGATGATAATTCCACCTCGATTATAAGCATCGTTTTGATCTTCTCTATGAAGATAGTCATCTCGAGGCAGCGAAATCGCTGTCAGACTTGTCCCCCGTCCTCTTCCTCTGCCTCGACCACGGAATCCATTTCCACCACGTTTTGAGTTGTAGTAACGCCATCTAGTTTGCATCAATACTAAAGTAGAACATTAAATTGTTGAATGTGAGAAAAGTTTTGTGCCGAAAAATATGCGAAAATTTGCAAAATATCGAGTGTGCAGTTTCGCGGAAGAGGTTACTGTAGTCACACCGTGACGACAAACTGCGTCCGAAGCATCTACAATATTTTGCAGAAACAAACCAGTCCTTTTGTAACATAACCACTGTATATAGTAACTTTCATGGATTTTCATTAGAAGGTGATCTCTGTTTCTCATTGAGCCGATAGTTCCGTGTTTCAAACTTCCGGGCTCATTCATAACAACCACAAACTCCGAACCTGAATGTCGGAGACATGAGTAATCAAAGTCATCTCTGTGTTAACTAAATCATCCGGGAGAGTTTTCCCGTCCTACTTCCTACTTCTGTATAACATAACATTTATTAAGTTGTGTCCAGACCACCCATACAATCTCCCGAGAGCTCATAATATCGGAAAATACTGTCTGAGCACATTCTTCGAACCAGTTGTCATCATTGACCCCGCCCACTTTCGTAGTCTCCGAGAGATAGTATAAAAGAAAGTGAGCTGATAGTGAGAGCACCGCAAGTCTTCAACATGCAGCTCAGTGAGTTTTGGAACATTTTCCTCAAAACTGTACAGTACCTTTCCGCATTCATGTCTGTTTCTTTGAATTGTGTTCTCATCTTTTTGATATTGGCTCACTCTCCAAAGAAACTCGGTCTCTATAAGTATCTTATGATATACATTTCAAGTTTCGAAGCTCTTTACTCAATTTGGGATGTAACCACAGAGCCGGTAATTTTGAAAAAAAAAAGTTAATTTCTAAGCAATTAGGCTTGATATTTTATAGATGGTGCACTCATACAAAGCTGCTTTTGTTGTATTTCGAAACTATAAGCATTCTGATTTCGACCGAGATCAAAGTTTCATTCTAATCGTTGTTTATTGTGGATGCTTCGGATTCTCATTAGCCATTTTCGGTGTCCTGTCGCGGCCGCGACTGCAGCCAGCTATCCAGAAGAACGATGGATACCTGTGAGGGACCTTGCGACAGCTTTGTCTCTTCCATTCGACTCCGTACCTGTAAAACTCCATCGTCAACTTCCCCCGACAACGACTAACAACGAAGGAATCATTCTCCAACTCCTAGGCGCGCTTTCTTCGCTTTCCCACGTGGAGTACAAAAGGCTCAGGCAAGCGCGCCCCACCGGACGGCGCGACAACTCGCCCATTCAAACGAGCGGCGCGAGCGGGAACTTCTCTAATTCCTTCTAGAACCTCTTACCTTTTGGCCCAAAATGATTACTTCTCTTGTATTCATTCCATACCTTTCTACCACCACCAACTGGTAATTGTTCTACCACTTCCCATGCATTGAACCGCCATACCTATATTCCAAAGTTAACCTATCAGTCGGATAATAAATCCTTCTATATTCTATCTACTATTGCATCACCAGTCACACAACAATCATCCAACGAGGGCTCTACAATCGTCGGACCGACAGTTCCACTGGCTGTCACCGCGACATGGTGCATATCGACCGGGAATGGCCAGCAAAAAATTTTTTCAAGAAGTCAAACGACGGATTGGAAGGATCGCTGCCATTCGAACCCAACGCCACAGTGGACTTCGTTGGAAACGACCGAAAAAGTGATGCAAAAGGACGAAAAATAAGGTAACTCTGAAAGTTAGCACTTTTTTCTCTCTGGCGCTAGTTGAAATAGCAAAAGAGTGAAAATTGAGCTTTGACTGGAAGAGAGCTAGTTGAGACCACGCTTTTCGCACGTTGTGTTGAAAACAGCGTGGGAAAAGAAGGTTTCGACTCAGCAAACCGATCGACAGCCTTCTCCGACCAATTTGGCGACATTTCCCCCGTACCATCTGCAAAAAGACAAGGAAAAGGAGCGAGCGCACGATGCCGATGATGGAAATTATCGATTTTTCGATGAGACTACTCTCGATCTTCCCGATGACGCAAATTATCGATGGTCCGGGCGCAAGCAGAAGAAATGGAGGAAAACAGATGTCTATGGAGCAGCTGGACCGTTCAATCAAAAGGACGAGGACGCTGCATCAGGAATTCGCCAGAAGACGTCAGAAGGCACTGGAATGTTCGTTAGCAAGCCCTCCAAGCCAGAGGCCAGCACAGAAGCTTCGAAGGATGCTCTAGTTCGAAATGGAGCCGATTTCGTCACATTCAAGCTGCAATTCATGGAATCCAGTCAACTCCGACCAACCGAACGACGACTCTTCAATCCATACCATTCAAAAGATGACAAGAAGAGAAGTCTGAAGGAGAGAAGACTGGAGAAGTCAACAATAGGAAGAATCAACAGGGATTCGGCATTGGTCAGCCAGAAGGGGAATAACCATCACTCCAACTACGTCCCAACCCTTCAAGTCCCTAGCCACAAGATCCGTAACCGACCCCGAAAACGTACGACTCGGATAGGAAAGGATCGCCTGTCGTGCAGGATTCGCAAGCGCTCGAATCGCGCACGGAGCACAAACCGACCACCAGAACGCTCCGTGTGGTGGCAGTGTACAGCAGAAGGATGTGCGATCAACCAACACATCAGACGACAACAATCGTCACCAAACCAAATAGAGGGCAGGACACGCCACCGTATCAAGTGATCCAATCAGAGGGCAGGACACGCCACCGTATCAAGTGATCCAAATAGAGGGCTAGGACACGCCACCGTATCAAGTGATCCAACTAGAGGGCAGGAAACGCCACCGTATCAAGCAAACCACATAGAGGGCAGGACACGCCAGCGTATCAAGTGATCCACCAGAGGGCAGGACACGCCACCGTATCAAGTCAACCACCAATCCAGGGCAGGACACGCCCCGAATAAGTCAACCACACATACTCACACTCACGGCAGGAAAACGCCTTCTACAAGCAAACCACCATACCTGTCATCATCATTCTCCACGGACTGACGACCCACCGCCAAAAATTAGTCACGCGCATCCATACCGATCAACATGCATTCTCCACAATGGCTTCACGTGCACAGATTCCACACCTGTCAAGCGAATCCATGGGACGACGACCCACCAAATGTCACCCGTACCGATCAAAGAAGTTTCTACAATGGGAATGGAAACCCTAAGATCAAAATATCCAAAAAACGGGGCTGGTAACCCTCTGCGCAAATTACCACAGCGTCCCAAAGGGATTATTAGTCCAAAAACTTAGGTTTCGTTAAGCGCATTTTCTGGAAAGCGTCCTTAGCATTCCTAAAAACAGGAATCCCAAACCCCTCCCCCGTCCCTTTCAATACTAATCAGTTGGTTCAGGAAAGCCCCACAGACAGACGTCTCCACATCATGTCAACTCCCATGCAGCCAACATCGATGAAGAATGGTTCAGGAACATCGTCATTGGATCCGAGCAACTACAAGGAAAACCCCATAGCAGCGAGGACCAGTGCCACCTTTCGAGCAACGTCCATTGGACAAAGAAGATCGTCACGACGAAATTCATGCAAAGAAAGGAACCAGCCAATCTCCATCCCGAGCAGCATATCCGTACCACCATCCCAGTACACTTCGGAACCTTTGAGCCAAGAAAGCGTTGAAAGCATTTGAGGCGAAGAAACTAGGAAGAAAACGTACTCACATCAACGGATAACAGCTGACAAGCGGAGAACAACGTCATCTGAAACAGGCAAAACATCAGTTCCACCAGAGCATCGACGGATTCGACTCACAATGAGAGCCAAGCAGCAGCCTACGCTCAGAAGACCAACTGTGAACAGCCGGACCAAGAAACAAATCGATGCCCAAAAGGAGCGAAAATCAACGCCATCTTCATAACCAACGTCTCAAAATCCATAGCATATGAGAACCAGAAGAAGAAGATATCAGTTGATCTACTTCTGCGAGCACAGTCCGACCCCATGAGCTAACGCGTGTTGAAGACGTGGAAGCGATTGGGTTAGGAAGTGTCATACACACTCATTTGCCGATAAAAAGATAACAAGGAGACGGAGGATCAGAAGAGGCGATCAGATGACAAGCCAAGCTTCAAAGGCTCAAACTGTCCAACAGCGAAAGACCGACATCCACGATTCAAGCTCCGACGAAAGGAGACGTGCACTAGACATTCGGACATGAGAGTCATCAAATCGATAGTTGTCAGCAGAATCGATTAAGGAAACTCAAGAGGAACAACAGCAGGGAAATCAATAAGCCCACACACCTCTGGAAAAACCGGATTATCACACAACGACGTCTTCAGAGCATGAATCACGGACGCCAGAGCTGCGACAGTGTCAACGCCGAATTACCAACGTCGGAAGCTGTCTTGAAGCAACAACTCACTCCACACCCCGTACCGAATCTCTTCTTTGGAGACAGCTGCAGTAGAACGGAAAAGGAATGTCCCAGCCATGATGCAGTCCAGGTCAATCCGTAGCAGCAGAAAGACTCAACCCAGAGAAAGATTCACATATGACGATCAAAGACGAACAGGAAGGACCTCAGAAGACAGGAACAAGAACGATGTCCATGAGGAAGAACTCTTGCACTCTTATGAAAAGACGTCCAACAAAAGATGACGAAAAATCCATCAAGAACGAACAAACAGTCAAAGTCGGAATCACGTGAGGATAAAAATGCAGTGAGGACGCAAAGCAGAGCTGCATCAAGGACGAACGAAACACAAGTAAAGAAGAGGAGATGGATTCACCCAGCAAGGAAGAAACCAATAACACTTGTCTATCCATACCATCGTCAGAAATCTTCACAAAATCCGACACGATGTACGTCTGAAGAAAGCCTTCAGCAAGAGGCAACCTGGACAAGAGTGGACAAAAGGACAAACTCCAACAGAAGACAACAAGTTTTCCAAACCGTGGATGTGCCTACAACGACACGAATGAGACAGAATCGTTCGAAAATTCTACGAAGAAACATCCCAAGAGATTGTCACATCCTCCACAGCAGTCCAGCCCATCATGCAGTCCAAAAACACGTCATCCGTACCAGCGAGTATCCAGACGGCCAACTCTTCAAAAGTTCAGAGCGATGAAGAAAGTAGTCGTCGAAGCCGAGCTGCCAAGCATTTGTGAGAGCAGGTCGCACATTTCCAATCTGCCGTAGAAAGGTGGAGAGGTTAGGTGCAGTCAGCTTGAAACATATTGCGAAACAAAGACGCTAAATAGAAGCTCTTTGGACTGAAGACCATCCAAGACGTCAGCAAACGACCTTCGCCGGACTCACGTTCCACAACAAAGGAATGGCGAAAATCATAGACTCGGTAGACCTGGATCCACGTCAAGGGAATTGGAGCAAGCACCGAACAAGTATCCCCTGCAAAGGACAGTAGCCGGAGCTTGCCAACCAAAACTCCAGAAGCCACCTGTCTCGAGGATGTTCAAGTAACAAAATCCGGAAGACCAGTCCAACGGAGCCAGAAGAGCCTCACAGTCGTCCACGCCACCAACACTTGTCGCTCCGTACCATCGTCAAAAGGACAAAGTCAGCACAAGTTCCGTGGAAACAAGACGCCAAAGTCATCGGAAGAACGTCTCCAACAAAGGACAACATCCGGAATGATCCGATCAAAGCTCCAGAAGACACCAGTACGAAGGATGCTTGAGCGACGAATCTTGGAGATCAGCCCAAAAGAAGCGTCAACTCCTCCAGACACCGTAGAGGATTTGGAATCCACGACAGGATTTCCAAAAGAAGAACGCAAGTCTCCAATGATGAAGCACCCAGAGCATTAGCTATGTCGGTTGATTGAGCATATTCTAACCTTCTGTTGAAAAGAGGGTTGGAATTGTTCGAAAAATTGACAGCAAATGTGACAACGGATCACGGAAAGCTCTCCATACCAAAAAACAGGATGGAAGATCCATAGGAGCAGGACAACTTCGTCAAAGTTACCAGCGTTCCTAAGACGTCAACAAGGATGGCTCCAGGACAGCAAGCAGAAAGGAGAAGACGACTCCATCGACAATCACTACTCTGCCCAAAGTCCTCGGACAATCCGTACCTGTAAGCAAGACTTCCAGAAGACGTCAAGCACAAAAAGACGACAACGGTCTCACAAGCAAGCTCGTCTATTTCAACTTCAACAACATGCAAACGAGAAAGAACCTCCAGAAGTCTTCAGCAGCCGGTACAAATCCGAAGGAGCAGACACAGGGACTCCAGAGGAGCATAACAGCTGAAACGATTCTCCGTAGCAGCAAAACGAGAAGTCTGAAAATCCATTCACCAGTTCTTCCGTAGCAGTGAATCCCGGACATCACATTCTCCAGAAGTACAGAACAATGGAGAAAGAAGACGTCTAGGAGACGAAAGACAACGTCCATTGGCTACAAGAAAATCCAAGGAACGGACAGTCCATTTGCCGATCCTTTGCAAAAAGAGAGATGGACCATCAGTATCCAAACGATAAAAACAAAGGCGAAACGAGTTTAACTCTAGTAGCTACAATTGGAGCCAGGATGAATAACAACACCGTCGGTAGCAGATCTTCAGTAGCCAAAATTGCTGAAACCTTTGCAAAGAGCCCACTCCAGGAGTACCATCGTCGGCAGTTCATCCACGAAAAGCTTCATCGTCTCCAAACGAGTATCCGTACCAGTCAACATCCAGATGCCATGCTCCTCAGAAGCACAAAGCAACAGAGAAGAGACGTCATTGGAATTCATACGCCAAAGCACCGTGAAGACAGACCAGTCATTCCCAATCCACCGTTGAAAGGAGGAGAAGGGATGATCAGTCAGCCTACACGTGATGCAATCCACGAACGGCATAAGAATGTATCTCAAAGCTAAAGATCCGACGTACCATAATCAATCTGCCTTCTTCTGACACGCGAAAAGACGAAGATGATGGACAGAACATCAACTGAGTCCATCGAAGACGCCAAAAGCACGCTGAATCCGGACCTAGAAGTGAAGATGTCCTACCTGCCTCCAAGAAGAAGTACATCGTCTCAACGACCGAAGGATGAGCCAGAAGTCGTCAAACTAAGGGCAGACTAGCAGTTGACAAGGACTCAACAAACTCAAGGACACAGTCCTCATGGATCCATAGCAGTCAAAAAGGCCAACAAGCACACTGGATCCAGACCTAATAATTCAAGACGTTCGACTCTTCCTCAAGGCAAAGCACACCGTCTCAACGATTCAAGGCTGAATAAGAAGTCACCAAACGGATTTCAAGCCAGTAGCTGAACAAAGATTCAATATGGTCAAAGACATAGTTCACAGTGATCCGTACCAGTCAAGACGACAGACAAGCCTAGTGCATCTGGAACAAGGATAAAACAACAACATTGTCAGCAGAATAAGCTTCAGCACCCAAGAAATGCTAAAAGACTCTGCAAAAAGCCCACTCAGGAGCACTCAGCGACAGTTTATCCACGAAGAACCAGAAGAACCTAGCAAGCTAAGGACAAATACTAGTCATACGCCATCGCCTTCGAGGAAAGAGCTGTCATCAGCAACGACATCATGCTAAGGAGACCCAAACAGAACTCCGTAGCCTACAACAGACGTGAAAGATGCCATAACGACAAGCTAGAACAGGACGCAGCAGCAAACACCGTCGATCGCAGTGATTCAGCAGCCAGAAATGGTGAAACAAGTGCCAAAACTCACCAGATGATCGACAGAAGACCAGAGGGACCCAGACTAGCCGGGGAGGATCTCTAACCTCAAATCGCCGTCCAAAGCTAAACTCAACCACACGAAATCTCATCCCGTAGCTATCAAGACCGAAAGCCAGTAATCCAGACGCCAGTCCCACCTGCAGCACAGAGGAAGAAGGATACAAAGTGTTCTCCAAAGCGTTCACGACGGACGAACGTGGATAAACTCATGAAGAGAACCCGTAAAAGGATGCGAAAACACCAAGTAGCAGCCCTCGATGAGTCAACAAGAAAGATGAGACAAACTCAACAAGCCAGGATCGAGTTGGAAGCAACGAAGATCCCAGAACAACACTCATCAGGAATACGGATAAAGCGCTGAAAACAGGCACTCATCAAACTTAGTACGAGGTAGTAACTCGGAATAGTACGACGAAGCGTCTGATGACAAAGCTGACTTCATAAAGAAAATCCACGGAGTACATGGAACGGATTCAAAGAAGAATTCGGAAAGCCAGCTCCAAAAACGAAGTCATCAGGACAAGAACCCACAGCTTGGAACGAAACTGAACAAGGATCGTCGTCAAGAAGTAAAAGGATCCGTAGCTGATAAATCTACAAAAGATCGCCATGGAGCAAACGCAAAGATAAAATCAGCTCAACGATCAACTTCAGTAGCTAGGAGACTAGGGCGACCAGGCAGCCTGATGGCCAGGGAGGACCCCAAGACACCCAACAACGAAACCGATCCAAAGAATGCTTCCTGGAAACACCAGTAGGAACAAATCGGCAACGATAATTGTCCAACACGAAGGAAAAAGTTCCACATCCGGTCAAAGAAGAAGACAAGAAGTCAACTGATTGTCAGCCATTTACATCCATAGCAGTCAAGGATCATCACTCCACCTCAGGATTCTAGAAATCCTTGGAAATCTCCACCGAAGTCAAGTCACCAGGACGCTAAAAGGAATCCGTAGCTCGAAGAACAAGGAAACCAGGCGTAGCCAGGAAAGACCCTTCAGGCAAATCCAGCTAACAACGAGCAGGAGACGTCACCAGAAGAGCTTCGAGATATCAATCAGAAGCTCATGAAACCAGCAAAGATGTCATCCAAAGGATTCCGGAACGGAGACAAGCTCAAGCAAGCCGACACTCCAATCCGTAGCAATAAGGACAAGCCCGTCAAGCTCTAGCCAGCAGACACCTGCTTCGTCCACACCTACAGGATCGGAAGAAGTGTGGTTAGTCGGAAAGCTCCGTTGAAAGGAGTAATCTGTCTCTCCCTCTTCCGAAGATTCGACAGGAGAGGATAAACCAAAGTCTAACGAACAAGAAGTCACTTCAACGACCTCATCAAGGATACGTAGACCGTCACAAGTCTACACACAGTTACTCGAGGCATAGAGCAAAGCTGGCGGAAAAGACGTCACTTCATCAAGTCGACAGATCATGTCCATCCAGGAGATCTCAACACAGAGATATCAAGGATCCGTATCCGACAGCAGACAATCCAGAAGTCGCCGAATCCGTAGCTGCTTCTTCTTCAACACACTGCCAAGGATACGAAGACAGATCAGTTCATCGGCGTCGTCATCGACAGTAGACAGACAAAAGTGGAAGCAACCACGTGATCGCTCAACAAGAGGTCACAGTTCAATCCAGGAGTCGTGACATCTACAACCAGGACGTCAACCTTCTCACAAAACTCACTCAAAGGATAGTAGCAAAGTCTAGACCATCAGTCCAGGAATGATCAAGCACTAGCCAGTCATCCATGGATAGATGCCAACCAACAGACCATCTACTGCACAAGGAGTCGACAAGAGCAAAGATTCGTAGCAAAACGGACCCACAGCATCTCCAGCAACAAGACAACTCCTTAGCAAAGATTCAAGCAAAACGGCCACGGAAAGTACATCCTGAAGCGTCAGAAACGGGACGATGCCGTACTCGTATAGCACGTCAACGACTGGCACGAAGAAGCGGAAAACCGTACCTAGAAGAACAGCTACAAACCAACTCGTGAGAAAAAGAACCAGGGCAAGACTTCTGAAGAAGCCATGTCAGACAGCGACGAGACGTCAAGTTGTACAGCGACTAGACGTCAAGTCAGTCAACGACCAGGAGTCAAAGTCTTACGTCAAATGCTCAGCGACTAGATGTCATGTCAGTCAACGACCAGGACTTAGTAAAACCCAAGAAGATCAGCGACTAGATGTCCAGTCAGACAACGACCAGGATTGAAGTCAGACAGTTCAACGACGAGACGTCACGTTAGACAGCGACCAGATGCCAGATAGTCAACGACGAGATGTCATGTTAGTCAACGACTAGATGCCAAGTCAGTCAGCGACGAGATGCCATACCAGTCAGTCAGAAGAGACTCCAATAGGAGGATCACTGCCAAGGTCACCCAAGTCACACCAACGGGTCCAGACCACTTCAAAATCCAGGATCATGACTCCAGGATCACCTTCACCGCTACCTGGAGAGTTCCAAGACCCCAAGCTGGAATGCATTGAAAGCATGAAAGCGAAAGGTCAAGGATCTTGCCAGAAAAAGTGGACATTACACCCATGCAGAGAGGAGAACTTCAACGTCATCAACGAGGTTCAACTCCAGCCAACACGGAGATCCAATCTACAGGATCTGCACAGAGAAGAAGCCAGGAATCCAGAAAACTCGGAGGACATTCCACCAAGTCTTCACTCAAGTCTCCAAGGATTCAAGAAGCCGTACTTTCACCTCTGTAGCAGCACCTTCAGAAATCCAAAGGACGAAGGAACCAAAAACCTGACTCAGCAGCCGCACTGGAAGAGGACAAAACTACAAGGTCCCACGCTCAAACTACCTTCGTGACCCCGAAGGCAGTTTCATTCCGCCCCCCCAGTGTCGCGGCCGCGACTGCAGCCAGCTATCCAGAAGAACGATGGATACCTGTGAGGGACCTTGCGACAGCTTTGTCTCTTCCATTCGACTCCGTACCTGTAAAACTCCATCGTCAACTTCCCCCGACAACGACTAACAACGAAGGAATCATTCTCCAACTCCTAGGCGCGCTTTCTTCGCTTTCCCACGTGGAGTACAAAAGGCTCAGGCAAGCGCGCCCCACCGGACGGCGCGACAACTCGCCCATTCAAACGAGCGGCGCGAGCGGGAACTTCTCTAATTCCTTCTAGAACCTCTTACCTTTTGGCCCAAAATGATTACTTCTCTTGTATTCATTCCATACCTTTCTACCACCACCAACTGGTAATTGTTCTACCACTTCCCATGCATTGAACCGCCATACCTATATTCCAAAGTTAACCTATCAGTCGGATAATAAATCCTTCTATATTCTATCTACTATTGCATCACCAGTCACACAACAATCATCCAACGAGGGCTCTACAATCGTCGGACCGACAGTTCCACTGGCTGTCACCGCGACATGTCCACTTTGTCTATCGTTATGGAGCAGTTGTGAAAGAATTCAGAGATAAATGGTTGGGTGGAAAGAAGATTTACATTCTATTTTTCATGCCAATTCTTTATGGAACATGGTGGTCTGTTCTCTGCTACTTGTATTTTCATTTCGACGCCTCGACAGACGATTATATGAGGTAACAATGATAATTAGTCCATTGAGAAATAAGATGAGATTATTGCACTCCAGTTCAAATATAAATGTTTTATTTTCCCCACGATTTAGTCTCATGGGAAGCATAAAGTACTAAAAATTTATTTATTTTTCAATGAACACACTTTAAAAGTTCATCGACAAAAGAGAAAAACTACCAGAGAATCTGACATTTCATCTGAAAACTTAGAATAAGAAGTACATTTCAGAAGAACTATATTCGATGGTTACGATACAAGAATCGAAGACACTTCCTATATAATTGTCCTTTTTCATCCAGTTGATCAATACGGTAACACCTATCCAGATGTCGCTGTTTTTGCTTCCATTGCTTGTATGTGGTTCATGATCCTCAGTTCGGTTTTCTGTGTTTTCTTCTTTGGATTAAAATGTTATCTCAAAATTTCTGAGGCTTTGTCGAAGACTTGTAATGTATCCAGTGTTACCAAGAGTCTTCAACAGCAACTTTTTCAAGCTCTCGTTGTTCAGGTATCAGCAAAAAAGTTCACATTTTACGGAATTCATCTTTTTGATTCCAGACAATTATCCCTCTTATTTTAATGTATATCCCAATTGCAATCCTATTTACTTTCCCAATGATAGCAGTGGATATTGGCTTCGCGAGCAGTTTCATCGCAATGACAATTGCTGTTTATCCAGCAATTGATCCATTACCAAACATGTTCATAATTAAAAACTATAGAAAAGCTGTATTTGGTAATCGAAATGTTTCTATCGTATCAAAAAGCTCTTCTGTTTTCCAGCCTTCCTTGCTACAATCTTCCGTAATCCATGCTCTTCAATTCGTCGTGCACAGTGCACACAAGTGGAACTTGTTTCCAAAAGTGAAACTGCACAGAATATTGGAATCCTCTGAAAGAGCTTTAATTATTTTTGAATACTTCTACTGTATCTTCTGAATGTTCTATATATTTGTGAATCTAATAAAAATGAAAACGGGTCAGCAGTTGAAAGACTTCATAAAAAGAGGAAAATCTCGAAATTCAAGACATTTATTTGACAGTTTTTGAGTTGAACACAGAAGAGAGAACGGAAACTTCTGATTTTTTGCCGAATTTTCTCAACTTTGTCTTGTGCTCAGAGTAAAATAGATAGGTAGATATACTGTAGCAGTCTCTATAGTCTCTAATAACAAATTGTTCAACATTTCCGGTCGATGCCTAATCACACTTATCATGCGTTTCCGAGTGCGTTTTCCATTATATCACAAGGATTCTTCTCGTTGTTCAGTAGATCATTTCTGCTGGAAGTAAAGTTGATGTGATTACTTTGTTCAAAAGACATTTTTTTTTTCAAAATCTCAATTCGATGAGAGAGTAATACAGTACACGACGGGAAAGATAAAACCAATTTCTCAAATTACGTAATTTTTTGAAATTTTGAGAAGAGGATGTATGAAAATTATTTTGTTCAAATGTCATCTCGCTATATAATTTCCTTCTCCAGAGAATTTAATTTCCGGTTATTGGTTATTACGTATTGTTTTTCATAGACACATTGTTGCCTTGTTTTTCCTGTTCCAGTCTGGTGTTCCTTTATTGGTTCGTTTTTTTGTGATTTTTTGAAGGGATTGAATTATACCACAGTTACAAATGCATTTAAACGTTTATTCAAAAAATGAATATATAAGGCAACGGACAGTCGAAATTACAAAAAAAAAGAAACTAGAAAACTATGCCACAAAAGTCAGTTCCCGGCTAAATGGCAACAACCGCGATGAAAAAAAAAATGAAAGAAAACATAATTTGAGGAAAAAGCTAGACAAAAAGACATAGTCCATCTAAAGGACTCTACTGAAAGGCAAAAAAAGATTACACATGTACGAAAAAAGATAAAAAGGAGCAGGAAGAAATGTAAAATGAACATGAAAAACAAGAAAAGAAATCCGTGAGTTGTATCTTTTTATCACCGGCCTTTGACAAGTGTGGGGTTGGTGGGTTTTATTTGATTTTTTCGCTATCCAAAAAGTGGGTATTGTTGTATGGTATGAAGAGGGGTGTATATATATGAAGGCAAATAAAAAGGCTGAGGAACAATTAATCACATTCAAGCGTGGATAAACCATGGCATCAGCATATAATCACAAAATCACTATCACGAGCAC
Organism: Caenorhabditis brenneri; assembly: GCA_000143925.2. Classification (NCBI taxonomy): domain Eukaryota; kingdom Metazoa; phylum Nematoda; class Chromadorea; order Rhabditida; family Rhabditidae; genus Caenorhabditis; species Caenorhabditis brenneri. Next base: position 184,119 of record GL380066.1, read on the forward strand.
AACGAGAAGAAACTACATAATTATTTGTAACTGCACAAAAACTTGTAAGAAACACGAGATGAACGAGATAAATGAGAGAAAATTACAAAAACAATGAGAAAATCAAGGCTAAAATTGAGAATCCGTCAGAAAAAAAAACGACGCTCTCTTTGGACTATATTTTTTTGAAACCACAGATTTTTTGTTTGAACCAGCAATTGAGAACGGAAAGAGGAGAGAAGATGGAAATGAAGAGATTGTGAAATGAATTGGTTTGATCGGTACACGGGGGAAGAATGGTTGGAGCAGAGAAGAAAAGGCGGGAAAGCAATTATAACCGTCATGTTTCAAAAGGGATAAAACGTTTTGAGAAACGATGGATACACGGGTGATGGGATAATTTTTATTTGAATGCGGGTGGATGGAATGGGACATGAAAGGAAACGTTTTGCTTCAAGCAACTGTTGATTGCCTTCTGAGAGATTCCCAGTTACCGATACGAGTCTTCAGAACATTAAGTTTCGAGCGGAGATCAGTGTGACGTTGACGAGCCTAGAAGAAAAAATAAATGAAGTCGATAAAAAAGGAATTCATTTAGAGG
>GL380066.1:200125-225444 GCA_000143925.2 Caenorhabditis brenneri
CCTTCTCCAGCACGTACATAGCTTATGTATTGTTAAAAGTGGCAATACAGGAGAGCTTATTCCACTATTAGTACTGTTTAAATGTACTTTCCATACCTACCGTACTTTTCAAACTCATTCTTTCCATGTTCAAATCTCTCTCAATTGCTCAGTCTCTCTCCATAGCCACGTCATTCGAATGAATCAGTGTCCACGAGTAACCTCTCCTTTTCTTGGTGACAACCTTTTCACCGCCCGTTCTTTTTCCCGCCCTTCCTCCTTCATTCCATTCGAACATTCAAATTTTTACCCGTTCATTTTCTTTTCTTCCTCTTTTTTTCTCTTTTCCTCTTTCTTCTTTCTACAACTTCTAAGTTTCTTTTTTGAAAATACTTGTGCTCTTTTATGGATGAGCATGTATATGTGATGTGTGTATTGGTATAGGGAAGAAGAAGAACTAAAAGGAATCTTCATATTCTTTCTGATCTCTCTATTTCTCTCCGTTATTCTATACAATCTTTTTTTACTCGAAATGCCGATCTGTTTTTGGCGCCTCGTTCGTCTTCTAATTCGTTTTCGGCCCACTTGTCATGTCCTTTTATCTCGTTCGTTCGACGCCATCTCTCTGAATTCCGACAAACTTTGGCGCCATTGGTTCCTCCTCTTTTGTCAGGGCCGTTAGACACCTTCTGAATAGAAGAGAACGAGAAAGGGAGAAGAAGGAGTTGAAGGAGAATATAATTTGAGGTAGTTACCAAATAGCTGTTCTTTTTGCCACCCTCTTATTCTTTTTTTGTTTTGAGTTTCCAGAATATTCTTTGATCTCACAAAAATCCTGAGCTTCGTCCTCTATTCGAAATCAATGATCTCTGGATCCGAAAAATCTCCAACGAATCTAGGTTTGAAGACATTCGAGATACCAGATTGATCCTGTAGAATTTCGGGAGTAGAATGAATTCCGAGTGTTGAAGAAATCTTGATGTGCCACTTTAAGAGATACTTTTTGGATTTCAAGAAGCTCAGAGAATGTAAAAAAGAAATTATTGTTCGATTGCAGCTTTCCTGCCAAGACAGTAATCTTTTTGATTATTTTCAACTCGATTACGGTAGCGTTTCTGTGTTTTTTTTCATTTCACGTTTCGTTTTTTCGTCCGAAAACAACGAAAGCTATTCTTCATCTAGAAGCTACAGTATCCTTGATGATGCATCATCTAGTGTTTTGTTTATACTGTTATTTTCAAAATGTTTATGAATTCTCTGCTTCCGGTTGATCATTATCACATCATTTGTTATTCGGATTTCACAAAAAATTACAAAATGAGTCACTCATTTTGTTCTTTTTTCTCCGAGAGTTCCCATTCGCCCCTCCCACTGTTCCCATTCTCTCTCTCATTTGAAAAAGCATGAATCAGTCTACTCCCAGTTGCCCTCTATTTTCCTCTTTTCACTGATATCCATCAGTGTTATTTTATCTTCGTGATGGGTGGCAGACGATGCGGGTGTTCCTGTCCTTTTTGTTTTATGACCATTCTTACCCCCCGAAATCGGACACGGGAGGAAAGGAAGATACTCTTATTTCTTCTTTTACCCAGATAGATTTATATCGATGCATCAGTAGAAAAGCCACTATTCTCGCAACTTCTACTTAATAATTCATTCTCTTTTTGATGTTCTTCTCTCTTATGAATCTGCCGCCAATTCCAAAAGCAAGATCGATGTGTTATGAATAATGAGGGGTGCATTCTCAACTGAACTCCCAGAATTTTATGAATTCGAACAGACCTCTCTATATGGGTTAGGCTCATTTTACGACCTTCTTCCGTGACATAATGTCATGGAGAGTGAAAAGCATTTTTCAAGAAATCTGTCCGATCGACTTAACACAATGTGGGCTCCGGAAGTGTATAGCGTCGATGAGATTCGAGTTATTTTTTCATACTTTTCCTCTCTGCGCTTCAAACTTTTTTCCGTCAATTTTGTGAATAACTATCAGCTTGGGAGCTTGACTAGAATTATTTATGGCAGAACGATTAGAACAACATAGTACAAGAAAACAATATTAAAACTGATCATAAATATACAATTAATAAGCTATGATTAAGATTGATATATTAATAATAATAATAATGCGTGCGTATAAAAACTATATTTCCAAATTGAGATATCCTAGTTGAGTGTCACTGTAAAAGTTATTGTGGGATGGAGGGGCACTGAATTTGATGATTGCTTCCGGCTGTACGCCTTCCAGGTTATTGTTGTTAATTTGACGATTTAGTGATGGCAGATCGTAACGTGATGATTGGCTGTGTTTTCGATAGTGCACCCCAGATTTCTTAACTTTGGTTTGCTTCTGTGTGAATTGATAGGCCGATCCAATATATTTTCTAGGGCGTCTGGCCATACATTGTTTTCTCTGAAAATGAGATCGATATTTGATAATATTTTATTCATCACTTACTATTTCTTCATCGTGAACTTTCTTGCAAAAATCTCCATTTATGCATCCTTGTTGAAAATGTGTATAGTAATGGCACAAATAGTTGCGTGATCTGTTACTATTAGCTTTCAAAGTATAGTATTTCTGTGATTGTGTTAATCGTCTCATGCAAGATGGCACTTCAGAGACGGTATAGAAAGTTGAGGTCTTAGGTGGCTCATCAGGTGGAATGAGTCTTCGTGATTTCAGTTGGCTCATCAAAATCTGGAGATGGACGGGCGTTTCTTGTGAATTTGACCGCTTAGTGAGTTTTATACGATTGAAGCGCGATTTGCCTGCCGTTGTTGCATCACTTGAGGTGACCGGCTTCCAATACAAATATTTCGATGATCGACATGCAACGGTATGATCTTTGGAAAGCTGAGTATATCTTTCCTGTAAAAAGGCCCTAAGCCTTTCACTAACATTGCAGTTACCTTCGCTTATGGCATGAATCTCCATTACCGTTGATCCGATTGATTTCTCTTTTCCCAGACACTGACAACGTTTCACGTATTTTTATTGCATTTTTGACTTTCAAAACTCTCCATTCAACCTTTTCGATTTTGTGAGTTTTGCTAAAGCTCGGATACAGGTTATTGTTCATATGAGTGGTAGGCTTATCAAGATCATATCGAGGTTTTTTGAACGGTGGTCCTCTCATTGGTTTGAAAGGAGTCTACAAACAGGAACAGTTTTCATTTCGAATTACTTGTATCTAACACTTACCGGCTGTCGATTAGCAAATCGGGGATCATATTCATTCAGCATCGATTGCTTTGGGAGAGGTGACACACCGAAGCGAACTCTTTTTCGTCTTCTTTCAAGAGAGTTCATTGTTGGGAACTTATTTGAAAAAGTCGAAAATTGAATTAGTAATCGAGTATTATACAGACGAATAGATCAAGTTCCCTCCAACCAACGAGGAATGAGAAATGAGAAGCGAACTGATTTCTGTTTGCATCAGATCGCTTATCGCGTGTGCCTTTAATACTGTAACTACCGCGAAAAAACATTTTTTGTTTTTTTTACAATTTTCCCGGTCATTATAATGATCATTATGGTTGTTTTTTCTTTTCAAAAATTCAACTTTGTGAATCACTTCTCTAAATTTTTTCTCGTAAGTTTTTTTCTTGTTTATTTCCGAATCAAAATCATTTCCATTCGTTCTAGTTCCGAACTTCCAGTAATATCATTGCAATGTCTAACCCAAAATCTGAATAGAAGCATTCCTTATTCTTCTTAACCCACGCCCATACGTCGAATAGGTGACATCTCGTGCGTAGAACATTGGAGCAATAAAAATCGAGTAGCGTGACGCGAACGCATTCTCTTTTTTCCTATCCAGAAGACACGCGTCCTTGAAGGCTCTCTGTTTTCAAATCGGGCTCTCTATGTCTAGATTGCAAAAAAGGAATGAAAAAAGCGCCTACCGGTAAAGTACAATGCCATCCCGCGCAGATTGCGTCGGGTTGTGGACTGTCAGCGAATACACGCCATCTATCACTCCGTTTGACTTCTCCTATCCCGCCCTTTCCTTCTCATCGCATTCTCTTTTTATTCTTTCTCACATGGTAAATATTTGGTTATTAATTTCAAGAATCTCGGGAATACGATACTTTTCAGCCCGCAATTAATTTTTTGAAACTTCTTTTCGGTTACTTGGAATAGCTTTTCGAGCCACCAAATACTCTCTCTTTAATTTCAATGTTTTCAATTTAAGTCCGAAAAAAGTATGATTGAGATCATCAGATTGTCTCTCATCGTTAATCCCATCTCAACTACCGCTTCCTCATGGTCACTTTTTCGGTCAGCGGGGTACATTCCCATGAATTCTCGCTTTTTCATTTGCATAATCGGAAGGGAACCTAGACCAAATAAGACTTTCTTTTTCGTCTTTCTAATTCCACTGTTTTCGCACTTTTCACATCACTAGAAAACTTCTTCTTTGAAGCCCTTTTTCATATCGTTTCACCCAATTTGTCAGTGTTTCCTGCCTAAATCTTTCAACTAACTTCTTTTGCAACACCTTTTATTGTATGCTATCTCTGTTTTTTTCTGCAACTATTTCTCCGTTCCAACATCTTTCTCATAAATTTTCTATGAATCATCATTTTCTGATTTTCAGTATCGAGTAGCAAAGAGCGAACGAATTTCGACGCGATTCTAGATCACGTCGGAAGACACGCGAGCGAGATGAGGAGCTTCATTTTCCTCTTGTTACTCACCGGTCTTCTATCAGCAGGTACTAAATAATTATAAGAAGAAGACATTTGTAATAGTAGACGATAATCTATCCGTCGCCTCGCTTTTGAAAACAGTTTTTGATTGACGATTGACAGACGTTTTGACAGATGATTGCAACATCCGCTTAGCGCCTATTTTCATAAAAAAAACGCAAACTAAAGAAACGCTAATTTTCAAAAACATAGACCAAATAGAAGACGAAATCCACAAAAACAAGACTACTTTAAGGTAACATCGACTGGTCGGCAATCGAAACTCCTCCACAATTTGTGCATGGTAAAAATGCTGATACCGTTTACTTCAAAGTTGAAAAAAGCGGGATGAGCGACGAATCGGCGAAAATCACACCTGGAAATCTGCTCGAACAAACGATTCATTGCTTCGCTAATGGAAATCCAAGACCAACGTAAGTTTGAGAACCACTCATTTTATTGAAGTTTCAAATTAAAAATTAGACTGGAGCTGACTGAACTTCAAAACTATTATCATTTAAAAACCTGCTTTGAACATCATAGGTTAACGGAACGTTTTTTTTTCTTAATCTCAATTCAGATTCGAAAGTAAATTCGTTTTAAATCATGTCCTACTTGAAGATCTTCTAAAGTCACAACCTCGTTATTCCTAGATGATCGCTCATGACCAGAGAAACACTTTTCAATATTAAGACACGTTCCATAGGAAAATTTAGCAAGCCCCGTTGTAGCAATGTAATTAGGAAATTTAGAATCGGCTAGTAAGTTGTACAGTGGGTATATAAGACCCCCTGAACACGATGATGCACTTTATTTTTGACCCCGCCCCTTTTCCAGCAAGCCACGCCCCCTTTAAGTCCGGAAGTCGACTTTTTTCCTCGAATAGCTATCGATGTCTACTTTTCACCAATCGATAGAGGACACTTTTTTAAGCATTTTCACAGTTGAACTCATTCTTCTAACACCTCTCCTTCATGTTGAAAATTCCAGATTCTTATGAAAAATATCAATTTTGTTATTTTATCTCGAACATTTCATACTCCGATAGTCGGAATAACATTAAAATCGTGTTCTACGCAGTTTTTTACCCCTTCGGGGGAATTATAGGACGAGATATAGGAGGACCTTAAACCACTTCTCCGGCATTTTTCACTAAAAAATGCGCTTTTCTCATATGGTATGTGTATGTATTGGACCCTAAACTCAAGATACGGACTGAATATGAGCTCAAAGTTATAAAGCAATGTAAATTGAACATTTTGAAAACGTTTCCGACAATTACGGATAGTTTTCTCGTTTTCGCTCCATCGAACATCAATTGATTCAGAAGTTGTGGTGCAGATGCCAGAAATGCAGCTTCAACTGAGATTTTTTCCACTAAATTTGTCGGGATAACTTCAAAATTGTGTTCTACTGTTATTATTACCTCACACGCATGAATATGAGACCCAGTTTCATAGGACCTTTGACGTGATTTAGACTATGAATTCATTTTTATTGATTTTCCAACTCGTTGTTGCCGTAGCGAGTGGCTCATGAGCGTAATTTCTTGGTAATGTCTTCAATAAATTCCTGTCTGGGGTAAAAATTACAGTAGAACACAAATTTGAAGTTATCCCGACAAATTTAGTGGAAAAAATCTCAGTTGAAGCTGCATTTCTGGCATCTGCACCACAACTTCTGAATCAATTGATGTTCGATGGAGCGAAAACGAGAAAACTATCCGTAATTGTCGGAAACGTTTTCAAAATGTTCAATTTACATTGCTTTATAATTTTGAGCTCATATTCAGTCCGTATCTTGAGTTTAGGGTCCAATACATACACATACCATATGAGAAAAGCGCATTTTTTAGTGAAAAATGCCGGAGAAGTGGTTTAAGGTCCTCCTATATCTGGTCCTATAATTCCCCCGAAGGGGTAAAAAACTGCGTAGAACACGATTTTAATGTTATTTCGACTATCGGAGTATGAAATGTTCGAGATAAAATAACAAAATTGATATTTTTCATAAGAATCTGGAATTTTCAACATGAAGGAGAGGTGTTAGAAGAATGAGTTCAACTGTGAAAATGCTTAAAAAAGTGTCCTCTATCGATTGGTGAAAAGTAGACATCGATAGCTATTCGAGGAAAAAAGTCGACTTCCGGACTAAAAGGGGGCGTGGCTTGCTGGAAAAGGGGCGGGGCCAAAAATAAAGTGCACCATCGTGTTCAGGGGGTCTTATATACCCACTGTTCAACTTACTAGCCGATTCTAAATTTCCTAATTACATTCGATTCTAAGGCGGTCCATGGAATGCGTCTTAAAACGTCTTATAGAACTATGTTCGAAACGTTTATAACTGAATCTTTAGCCAGTGAATTACTAGCAGTAAATGCCGAATAGTATGTTGAAAAACTTGAAATTAAACATTAATTTTTCAGATATCGCTGGAAAAAAGACGGAAAATCCTTCCTTCCTTCAATGTTCCCGGAGAAGGTTGTTCAGAAGCCTGGAGAAGGTAATAATTTTTCAAAAAATATTGATTCCTGGTTACAAATTTCCGATGTGCAAGAACAATCTGCAATCCATATAATAATTTCTAGGCAGTCTTGTCTTTTCTCGTCTCGACGAATCCGATGCCGGACTCTATCAATGTGAGGCAGAAAACTCGAACGGAACAGCTGTCGATCGTCCGGTTCGGGTTCAAGAAACATGGATTCGACATTTCAAACCAGCTGAACCAGAAGTCGTTGTAGTAGAAGTTGGAGATCCATACCAGAGGAACTGCTCTCCGCCTGCAAGTAACCCAAATGCTAGAGTTTACTGGATTCTGATGGGAAAAGAACCAGGACACTTTGAAACAATCAGTAGTAGTCATATTTCTAGCAATGAACAAGTAAGTTGGGCTAGAGTCGGGTTAAAGCGGAAGTATTTTCAGATCGTTTCTCGTAACCTCATCAGTATGATCACTAAAATGTTTTTGAAAACCTTGTCTAAAATTTTCAAGCCATCGAGCCTATAGCTGTGATGATTACCTGAAAACTTCGAAAAGAAAAAAGTTTAGAGATAGAAAATTCTGTAATTATTTTTATCCGGTATCAACTTTATTCTGATGTAGAAGTCAAAATATTTGTCAAAATTCAGCTGAAAACTTGTCGTCTTGTTCGTTTTTTACTTTTCTTCACTTAGCTTTGTAGCCGAAGCTTTCGAGAAATCATTTTCTCAAGTAGAATTGTTTTTCTCCGTTCCTCTTTCAGTACTTTCTGGCCAGCTCATAAAATCTTCCCTTTTCTCTTCATCTCACCTAGTTGTAGTTATTACTTCGGAATCCTGATTCAAGTATCCTTTTGCGGTCCTCTTTATTCCATTCATATACTGTATACAAAACTCCCTTTATTTCTTCTCTTATTGTACAAATTCTATTGTTAGGTATGAGACGGTCCAGTGTGTATTTCGTCTCCTCTCCCGACGTTGCCATTCATGATGAATAAGTTTTCCTCTTCTTTTTTGACGACTACATATGTTTTTGTACCTCACCGCCCGCTAATTTTCCTGAGGTGACACCTGCCCCTCAAAACATATACCCGTTGCGCAATTCAGTAGTTCGCAACAATTTCATCCTCCCCTTCTCCTTCTTCCCTCTGTTGTTATGTTGCGCAATTAGTTTTCCCCCTCTCTCTATTTTCCAGTGACCTTCGATAGTAGAATCACAAAGTTTTGAGAAGAGTATGAGAGCATTATTCTGAAGTGTAGAAGATATATACTCATTATCGGCTGTTCCTAAGCTTCTTCCAAATGTGAAAAGTGGACAATATGGAGCGTTTCTAAATGACCAGAACGATGATACTGGTGTGAACCCGTCGTTTAAAAAGGAAGGGGGAGGGAGAAGAGGAATGAAAAACAGATTAGCCGCAGTTAAGTGGTGTTTTCTCTTCTTAATTTGATTGAAATTTGACGAGACCTTTGACGTCTTCTGTTTTTTTTCTTCTTCATTGTTTCATAAGGCGTGACGATGTAAGTAGAAGCTAGCAAAAAAGCAATCAGAACAGTACGTTTATGAAATGAAGTTGAGAAAATGAAGAAGTGAATCTTGCTTTCTAATTCTGATGCTTTTTGTACGATCCGGATTAGTGTTGTGCGACGTAATTGAAGCCCTTGGCGCTTGACGGATGCACTTCTTCATTCGTAGTTTTCCTCTTCCGCTCCTAAAAGTCTACTACGACTTCTTCATGTATTCAATACCGATTACAAGTAATACACTGACCACAACACATCTATTATAATGCTCTTGTTTGCATCCTTCACTTCACCGCTTCTTTTTCTTCTACTCCTGAAGCCTTCCGTCTCTAGGTAATTCCCCATTGGGTTGACGGAAGGAATCAGAAGAAGAAAATTGGGAAGAAAAAAGAGCAAGCGAGAGGCGGCAAGGAAAGAAGCGTCATTTTGGTCCGCGCCGCCCCGCTTTTGGTGTTGATAGTGGTGGTAGTGATGGTGTAGATGGTGCCTTTTGGGTGAAGCAGGAGGCGTTACCCTGAAGATGCGAGTAGGTGGAGTGCGCTGAGAAAAAGAGCGTGAAATTCAGAGAAAGCAATGGTGAAGAGATAGATCGCGCGTGGAGAGTCGAGAGACATACGAGTGCTGCTGTTGGGCGAGAGACCTATTCCCTGCTACTGCTGCCAGTGCTGTGCCCCTTTCGTCTTCTCACTACTGCCAGAGCCGTCTCTTTCTCGATTCCCGCCTTACTTGTCCCATCACCCTTTTTGGCTCGATTTCGGGTATCCATATCCTTATCTATCCAGCTTCTCCCTTTCTCCCTTGATACTGTTTGCCCATTCTAGGCAAGTCTATGATATTCAGCTGATCCAAAACGATGAGGTTACGAGAGACGATGGGCCTTGGAGGCCCACCTACAACCATCTTCCTCCTAGGATGCCTATTTTTTCTGTTGGTTAGTTTTTTTTTTTTGAATTCCTACTTTTCCAGGGCACATTGTTCTTTCACTATGTTAATGAAACGGATTTAAAGTCTGATCGCTACTACACCTGCACTGCCGAGAACATTGAGCTGAAGGACTACAAGTTTGGAAACCAATTCAGTCTGCAAATCACAAACAACAAAAGACGAAGTTGTGAGTTTTTTCGAATCCTAATGCGGTTATTCATTTAAAAAAAGTGGCATTTTTTTGAATTTTTATGGCAATTTAATGTTATGCATTTGTGCATTTTAATTATTTTTATGGCAAAGAAATTCATTTCGGTGCAGCACTGAGCTGAATAAAAAGGCAGGTCGGTGTAAAATATCACTGCAGCAAAAAAGCATGCGCCTTTAACCGTTTGTGTAGATTTACGGGAGCCCGTGTACTCCTCGTGGAAAACAGTTTTAAAATAAATTCATTAGTTGAGAAGAATATCGGTTTTGTGACGCATACATTTGTTAAAAAATAAAAAAGATGGAAAATAATTGCAGGCTAATTGACAAAATGAGTAGCGTACAGGCAAACAGCGAGAAAAAGCGCAAAGCGGCGGCGGCGGTGAGGCTTAGATCAACTTGAAAATTAGTTTTGAACTGAATTTAGGCGATTCTGTTAGTCCAGCAGCAACAAGAACTTTTTCTGCGAATTCACCGCGCATATGACAATCCATCCTCTGTTCTAAATGTGATCCGCAGCAATCAATACGATAGTTTTATGCGAACTGTTGAAATGGCCCTGGAAAATGGAGAAATTGAAGTGAGAAATAAGATAGGGCATTAGAAGAACTCAGAATGTTTCAGAAGTTCGTAGGCTTAAAACCAGAACATTTCAACCAGATAATTTCTCATTGCCGCGAACATGAAAGAAGTCCTAAAATTTCAACTGCCGCTCGTTTGTTCATTTTTCTGAAATTTGCAAGAGAAGGGAGAAGTGAGAATATGCTGGCCAAGGATATAGGAATTTGCCAATCCACTGTGTCACGAATCATCCACGAAATGATTGACGATTTAGTTGCTGTCGCACCGCACTATATCAAGTTCCCTACAACAAAGGAGGAAATCGTCGCTCTAGAACGTGGTTTTTTGTCGAAATCTGATCACTGGGGACGCCCACGCAACGTGCCTTGCTTTGGCACCATCGATGGAAAGCACTGGGCTACAGAGCATCCTCCTCATTCAGGTTCACTGAACGCGAATTACAAAAAGTTCTTTTCTTACAATAGCCTTTTTGTATGCGATTCAGATGGACGTGTTATGTACCTTGAAGTTTCCGAACTTGGAGTGAATAATGATGCACAACTGTTCCGTGATAGCCCTTTACCGCTGATGCTTCATGATACAGTGAAAGCTGCAGGATACCGTCTTCTCGACGACAATATCACCATCCTTCCACCGTTCCTTGTCGGCGATAATGGATTCGGATTCACGAAGCACATCATGCAACCATATCGCGGCGAGCTTAGTGATGAGCAAATGCGTTTCAATAGAAAGCTGAGCGCTGTGCGAGTGTCCATCGAAAATGTGTTTGGAAGGATGAATTCGAAGTTTCAAGTTTTCGATAGGAACTTGAAACTGGCGCCTCACTATTCCAGATGTTTGATTGCAGCACTTTCTGTTGTCCACAACATTCAGTTGGGTCCGTTTCCATTGTGTGATTTTGTGAACTCTGCAATGATGTCGGATCCGTACGGAACACCAGAAGAGATGAGGATCGCTTTAAAGAATTATATGTTAGGTTGACTCCATATGTCTTGTTATTTTCGTATTTTATTGAAAAGATCTTTTTTTTTTACCGGTGAACAATATAGAAACTAGATTTGACATAACAAAAAGTGTTTAACGATAATTTTCGAAATCCAGGTAATCAGAATTGTTTTGTAAACTGTACGGATCGGGTTGCATTGAAGACGAGGAGGAACGTCGAGTTGGATCCGTGTTTCCACATGATTTCAAAGATGCCATGAAGGCGATCACTTTGCTCTCCGCTTCAATTTTATCAATGAAAGTCATGGTTTTTGTGAGATCTTGGAAGTATTTGCAAACTCGTTCCGATTCACACGATGAGGATGTTGACGACGGATCACAGAAGACTTCACGGAAGACCTGTCTTGTTTTTTCCATTTCTTCCTTCATAGCCTGCTCCAGCGAGTCTGAAAACTTTCGATAGATTTTGTCTAATAATATACATCTAACAACCTGAACGGCGACTTTTAGCCGGTGTCGCACTTCCATCGACTCCAACCATCTTTCTTTTTGGCGTCTCTATCTTCTCAACAATTGTGTGCGCACTTGATCCGAAGCAGAGAGCTCTACAATTTCAAAATATTTTTCAAGACTGTTAATGTTACTCACATTTTTGTTTCTCGATCTTTTTTGGCTCCAGAAACAAACTGCATGTGGCTGGCATACTCGAAACTACTGACCACGTCATCAACTCCACTGCCAGACGGTGCTTTATTAATCCGGTTAAGATGAACTCCGTAATCCTTCACCAGCTCCTCCCACATTTCTTGAGCACATTTTCCTGAGGAACAATTTTTTCATGATGCTATTCGAAATATATTTCTTACCGACAGCACGAGCGCTGTACGACATAAACCTCTTGCATTCTTGCTCGACTTGGCCAAAACCCGCCATTTTCGATTCTTTCCGGTGCCAGTTGTCGTTACGTGAATTCCAAAGTTCCTCACGTGACTCTACGTGTCGAATGAATTCGACGACGTCGGCTTTATCGTACTATAACAAATTAGATAATTTTATTGAGACTATTCGAATTCTAACCATTTTGTACGAATCGCCTCTTCTTGGCTTCGGCTTCCTTCCTCTTTTAACGGCGATTGATTCCATAGGCATCACCTCTGATTCATGACCGAAATCCATGTTTTCGTCGGCGTCATCCTCCAGAAAGTCCATTTTTCCAGTTCTGTAATTATTACGATGTTACTCTTACACTATTTTAGAAAAAAAGAAATTCTAATTTGCAGTAAAACCGCTAAAAGAATAAAATATTTACTAAACAAATATAAAAAAATAATTGCATTTTCCACGAGGAGTACACGGGCTCCCGTAAATCTACACAAACGGTTAAAGGCGCATGCTTTTTTGCTGCAGTGATATTTTACACCGACCTGCCTTTTTATTCAGCTCAGTGCTGCACCGAAATGAATTTCTTTGCCATAAAAATAATTAAAATGCACAAATGCATAACATTAAATTGCCATAAAAATTCAAAAAAATGCCACTTTTTTTAAATGAATAACCGCATAAAATTATTACAAATCTGCTTCTAATCCTCAAAAAATTCCAAAGTTGCAAAAATTGAATCAAATCAATCATAAAAAATTGCTTGGGCGCCATTGTGTGAGTGTGTATGTTTGCCAACAAAAAGTACACATACAAATATCCGCCCCGTAGAATTGTTGTGTGTACTTTCACTTTTTCCCAATGACTCCGAAGCTTGAGAACTTTGAAAAATGTCTCTGAAAGTAGAATCTGAAAATCTCATAATCTAAAAAAAATGTGTTTACGTGTTTTTTTTCGCAGGCTATGACTTGTTTTTGGAATTGTTGCAGTAGTTAATGTTGTCTCTATTGAATCCGATACTATTTCGTTTTCGGCGTCCACCCCCCTATAATCGCCGCCGGGGCGCGATGTTTACCCGTCTGAATCTCTGTTGATCCAACAATGTTGCATTTGATAGAGAAAAAGAGAGAAACAGTCAGTAGGAACTAAATGGGTCTCGCACTCTCTGAACCTCCGAAATTTTTCTACTCAATCACAGAAAATGAATGGAGGAGAGAAAAGAACGGTCAATGACAACCCGGGTGGAAATAGCGAAATAGAAGGTCGCGAACTTGTCGCGCATCATCGTCTCACCACAAATATGGAGAGGCTTTCCATTCACTTCAATGATAGTGCTGCTGGTAAACAGATAAATGATAAAGGATCGAAACAATGCTACAGTTTCCATTATTTTTGTAAAGTGTTCTCTCTCTCCGCATCTGTTCAGATTACTTTGAGTAATCGACATGTTGTTAGATAAACACAAAACAAATCGGTGTGTGTGGAGACCCAAACGGATTGCTTCGCAGAAGAAACAGCTGTTGCATTCTGGGTGCTCCTACCCTCTTTTTGCTCACATCCCCTACATCTACGCAACAGATTTTGGACCCAGCACGGTGGGATGAGTGAGTGAGTGAGGAGATGATGATTTTTTGAAATGGCAGATGGCTTGATGCTCTTTGAGCTCAACGATCCGTAACAAGTACATCCGGTCGAGCGGAAACGGTATGAACTGATTGACACAACAACAATATAACATAAATAGAGGTAGAACAATGTGTCAAAAGCGTGTAATCGAATTAGTAGAATCTCGAGTTTCTTTTCTCTTTCTTCCGCGACGTTTCACTTTTCAACTAAACTGGGTCTCATATTTCTTTTTGGTGGGTTCGGCTTTTTGTTGGAGTCTTCTTCTCATCACCAATCACAATTTTATTGAATTCTTTCTTCTTCTTTTCTGTGGTCATCCCAATCTACCACCGCCGTCGTCGCCTCTATAGTTTTTCTTTTCTCTTTTGACGCTTCTTCTTTTTTTTGTCCATCTTCTCATCTCCGCCTCTTCTTCTTTGTGTTGGTGGTGTAATGACAAACCAGTCAGTAACATATGTGCGAATGAGCCATGGGCCCTGCCAAAACTTGGTCATAGGAAGGAAAAAAGAGGCGGGAATAGAAAGAAAGTGACAGAAGATGGGAAGATAGAGGAAGACATAGGGCACTCCGAAAAGAAGACGTCGTTCGTCGCCAAAATAGTCAACCATTCTTTGCTAAAATGGCGGAAAGATGGCGTCCACTGATTGATCGCACTTTTGACAAGCATCCCCAAGAAGCTCTGTCTGCGTCTCTTTGACTCCCATGATTTTTCATGGAGCGAGCTCTCGCGGCGAAGAGAACAGACATCCGATATTTTTTGGAGGAGGGTGGGATGGCCATCAACTTTGCAAAAAACATTTTCAAACAACCAGGGATTATCTGTTTGCGCAACATGAAACTCCTCGAAGGACACGGAGGAGCTTCCGCTGATTTTGTTCCGGTGTCAGGAATCAGATTGGAAAGAAAGGAGGGAAACATCAAGCTATAAATGTTTATATAAAGCAGATGATGATGACACCAATGACACCAAGAGGTCATAAAATAATCGAATTTCGAAATTCATATCAATCATGAAACCACCTGCACGTTTTCAAAAATAAGCAGAGAAATACGACGGGCGTGTGAACTGAATTATTGGGTCGTCAGGAAATAGGAAATGGGTTGTTTGGTTTTGGTTTTCAAACGGAAACAAAACACGAATGGTGGTAAAAACGTTCTAGAATACATTCAAATGAAATGGGAAAGAATGAGGTCTGGAATTTATTCTCAGCGAAACCTAATGTTCAGCAAACATACACTCTCATGGAATGGTTACAGCTTTAAAACAAAGCCTATTTTGAACATGTTTCAGCTAATCTGAAAAATTATAGTTAGCTGTGATAATTTTCATTTCAAATTCCAACAAAATTGCAATGTTTTCATATTCTCTTGTCGAATCCCGTTACAAAAATTGTAGAACAAAAAAAATTCAATTTTCGGTCAGACTTCCCCGAAAAATTATGTATCTTCCTGCAAAAAACGAAAAAAAAAGAAAAAAAAAACAAATTTTGTCTCCTGAAAAGACAACGAGTTCAAATTGAATTCTGTTTTCAGTGCAACAGATGCCGCCAACTGAGCAGTATGTGAATCAGAGCTCTCCAATCGCTCTGCAAGGAAATCAGCACAAACTTCACTGCTTTTTCTCTGGATAGTAAGTTTTCTTTCAATTTTTTGGGTTTCAAAATTTCCAACCATACCAGTTGTTGGCAAACCCAACCATTTCCGTCTCCATCATTTTCTGGGCTAAGATCGTTTTGACATGCGCCGCCCGCCGAACAAAACCAATTTTTCTTTCAACTGCCCATTGTGTTGCTCGTCATCTCCACTTATTTTGTATGTGTACCCCGAGATGTGCTCAAAAACGCACAGAGCACGTCTTCTTTTTTTTGCTCTTGTCCACTCTCTCGGACATTCGACGGCGCCGGCCGGACGTTGCTCACACAGCTTATTGCAAGCCAGAGAGCATGAGCCCTCTGAGCTGTTGTTCTTCCCTCTGGGCCTCTATGGCGCTTCTGCTTCCAAAACGGGGCGCCCCCGTTCGCGGTGCCAGGTTCGGAAGACGGGTGCGTGTGTTGTCGTCAACCAATCCCCTCTTTCGGCTTAGACGATGTTTAGATGTTTTTGATGCACACTCGAAGCCGGATGTAGAGAGGGGGTGACCACTTGGACCTGACACAAGCGGGAACTGATAACAGTTCAAGACAGGAAATTATGAAATGGAAATAAACAAAAATATTCTGACGTCGAAACGTTCCATGTGTTTGTACTCCCGATTGGAACCACTTCCGCTAACAACCCATTTCCGCCGCAGCGTCGAACCGAACTCTAATGAAGCGTACCCATGTACGTTTTGAATGTTTCTCTTTTCCATTGTTCGCGACGAGGTCGGTGCCCTTTTTAGTCAATGCAGTCTTCTTCTCCCAATTTTCAACAATGTTTTTGTTGAAGGACCCCTGCAAAACAACAACAAAGACCCAACAACCACTTGTATACACTTTTTTATACTAGAGAAAGAAGAAAGTGCGATTGAAGTTGAAGTGTGGGTCACAGAATTTATTAGTAACGGGCAGGCGTCTTATATTCTTCCAATTGCAGCCCGACCCGATAGTGATCTTGTTGTTGTCTTTGGGATGAGTAGTCTCCTTGGGGACAATGACACGACGAATTGTCGCGCTTTTTCTCTTTGCTTTTTGAAAAGAAAAGAGAAAGAAATGAGATTTTGGTTAAACGACACCATGGGAGAAGAAGTAGTTGAATATTCAATACTACTTTTGACTCAAGAAGGAAAAGAGACCTCAGTTAATAAGTCATCAGATGGAGATTCAATTGGCTATTCATGAGCACAACACCTGCGATTTTAGATATATTGCTGCCGGAAATAGGAGATGGAGGGAAAGGTGACATACGAAGGGAATAAGTGCATGCGTAAACAGTATCATGACAGTAGCAATTATAAATGGACCCTCATTTCTCGTGGGCAGTTCATCCTTCTTAACACTCTAATTAACCTATTAGTTCCGCCAAGAGGAAAGGAAAGAAAAGAGAGATGGCTCTAATGGATTCAAATATATTGAATGAAAATAACAATAATAATATGTTGTCAATTGGAATAGAAACCCAGTGCTATGGGTTAAAAGCATGGAATGGGAAAGTAGGATACAAAAGGAATGAAAGGGAATGAATTAAAGTTTGGAATGAAATGCTGGAAAGCGGGTTGGAAAGATACAATTTTGATACAAGGGTATCTTTAATGCGAATATCAACAAAATGAAGAATCTGAGAATTGACGTCATTGGGAATTTTAGTATAGATTCTAGTCAATTATGGACTGAAACTCATCAATATCATAACATAAATATTATGGCTCCCGGCACATAAATTCAACTCCTGCTTTTCAAATTTTTCAGTTGATATTTCTAATGTGTTTGTTCGATTGACTGATAGCTTTCATCCTGATTCACAGAGTTCTTCTGGTCCAAAAACATAAGTATTCTTGTTTTCAGTCCCGCTCCAAAGCCCCGATGGTTCCACAATGGTCGGGAGATCAGTGAAGACAGTGATGCAGCCGGATTCCGATTCGAATCATACGGAAAAACGCTTGTTTTCAATGTAACTCAAGATAAGGCTGGAAAGTATGATTGTCGATTCGCCACACAAAACGACATAGATCGAACTTTTAATGTTGTCGTCGAGGGTGAGTTTTTTTTTCTCAAAATTTCAAATCAAAACTTTCCAAAAATATAATTTATGATCTAGTTGGATTTTCTGACAAAAAAACTCGTACTCTTTCTCTTTTTCACTGTGCCCGAAAGGGGAAAAATTGCGTGGAAATTTAGATGAGATGAGTATGGGGAGAAGACTGGTTTTATTGGACATCATCGGAAGTTTCTGATGGAATTGCCTAGTTGAATTCAGAGAATTTTGTGGAGTGGAGAGTCAAAGGGATTGAAAATATAGGAATAATATGATGAAAACGTTTTGTATCTCAAAAACACTAAAATTCTTGGAAATCAGTCTATAATAGTTGAACTAGTTCATTTTTAGAAGCTAGAAACCTTACAGAAGATTTTTAAATTCAAAGTACAATTTCCCAACTCAGAAAAAATGACCATCAATCTAAATATAAGTATAAACTTTTGCAGCTGCTCCATACTGGCCACTGGGACCACCACCGAATACCAACACTAGTGAAGGAGAAAATGTCACTTTCGACTGTACCACCTACGGAAAACCAACTCCAAAAGTGACATTCTACAAAAACGGAGTGGAACTTGCCGCCCAAAAAGACGATCGTTACTTGATTCAAGGAACACGTCTTACCATTTATGATGTCAAAAAGGGTACTTATGGAAAGGGAGATAATGCAGTCTATCAATGCAAATCAGAGAACAAGCATGGATGGCTCTGGACCAACTTTTACCTCAATCTTCTTGGTGAGTTCTTGTCATTACAGCGTTTTCAAAACCTTGAATTGATTACAGCATTCAAACCACAACTTTTGATTGATCCTGGAAAGGAAGAGGTTGAAGCAGTTGCTGGAAAGAAGGTGACACTTGAATGCAAGTTCTTCGCCAGTCCAAATGCCGCCGTTAAATGGGAAGCACCAATGATTTCTGGATCGAAGGGAAATCAAATTCCAGCTGATCCATATGGTGTTGGTCGTCTGGTTTTCAGTGAAGTTACATCAGCTGAGGAAGGAGAATATGAGTGTGTTGGAACCAACAAATACGGTCAAGCTAGTGGTGTGATCAACCTAAAAGTTAGAAGTGAGTTTTTGAATCATTCTTGAATCAAGGTCGTTGGATCTTTACATTCAAAAACTTCAGCAAAAATTCAGAATATAGATGGACTAACTTGTTTGGGCTAGTTACCTTTAAAAATATAAATTTAGTTTGAAAAACAGGAAACCGTTTTTTGGAAGATGTTTGAGTTTTAACATCTATCTACAATAGTTTTATATCGAAGCTGAAGCATGCGCTGAAACTTCCGTGGGAAAGCTTCTTAAACTAAGCTTCGTATTTTTTTAATTCACCAAATGTTGAAAAATTCACCAATAAATTTCGATAAATTCAAAAACATTTTCCTAGAAAACTCAATCATTTCAAATCTCTCATTTTCCAGAACCAACAATCGTCCAACCTTTCGCTCGAGCTGAAGAAGTCCGTATGGCTGGTGAAGAAATGCGACTACCATGTGAAGCTACTGCCGATAATCAATTAGAAGTGAAATATGAATGGCTTGTCGACGGAATCCCATTGCCAGAGGCAAGAGTCAATTCTGGACACTATCGAATTGCAGATGATCATTCTTTGATCATTGCTAATCCAACACAAGATGATTCTGCCAAGTACAAATGTATTGTTAGCACTAAGTTGGATCAAGTTGAAAAGGAAATCAAGATTCAGTTCAAGGGTAAAGATTTCATAATGAATACTTATTAATAACAATAACACAAATAATTTCAGATGTCCCAGTGCCAGTTCACTCTGCTTATGTTGACAAGTGTGATAAGAACTCTCTCACTGCTTTCATCAAATTCGAGCATATTGAACCAGACAGTACAATTGCACCAGTCAAAGAATTCTGGGTTCAGTATCAAATGGATTCAGAGACTGAAGGATCACAATGGAGAACTCATCCAGTTCCAACAGAAGCTCATCCACACGATAGAGTTGAAAACCAATTGAGAACTACGCCTGGTTCAGCCACCGTTTCTCTTCAGCCATTCGGAAAGTACGTGTTCCGTGTGTTGGCTCGTAATTCTGTTGGAGACAGTGCTGCTACGACAGTTAAGGGAATGTGTGAAACTCCTGCCAAGCAACCCGATAAGAATCCAGGAGAAGTTTCCGCCAAAGGAACTAGCCCAGAAAACTTGATTGTTCAATGGAAACCAATGGCTAGAGAAGAATGGAACGGTGCTAACTTCCACTACGTAGTCAAGTACAGACCAGTCGATGAAGATCAAAGAGATGGAGAATGGAAGGAGGTAGCCGTGGAAGATCCATTTGCCGATCGTGTCACAATCAACCTCGACGATGACAAGGATGTGAAGCCATTCCAACCATACGAAGTACAAGTTCAAGCTGTGAACAGTGAAGGAAGAACTAATGTTGTACCGGAAACAGTTGAGGGACGTACCGGAGAAGGAGTTCCAAGCAGTATTCCAAGTGGACTTCGTGTTCTGGAAAAGAGTGGAACGACAGTGACCCTCGCATGGAATGGAGTAGATCCATTGACTGCCAATGGAAACTTCACTGGATACAAGATCACATATTGGGTGGATGAAGCTGATCAAGATGTTGATGAGCCAGAAGACAATGAAGAAGAGAAGAGAATGTTCCGATGGAAGAGATCTATTCGTATGAAGAGACAATCTGGTGTCAGGAAAACAATCGTCTTCGGTCCAAGTGCAACTCAAGGAACTATCACTGATCTGAAGCCAGCCACGTTAAATCACGCATACATCCAAGTGACAAACGGAGCACATGAAGGAGCAGCCAGTGATACCATTGATTTCCAAACTGATGAAGGAGGTAAGAAAACTAATGTATACATTAGATACAACCGGGATTTGAAGCAAAATTTATTCAATTTTTCTAAAAGTCCCCCGGATGGGTAGATGAGTTTTTTGAAAAGTAGGCATCCGTTTTTTTGCAACAGACAGAATGAATGAAGAGAGACTCACATATGAATTCGTAATGAGATGCGTCTCCTCCATTTAACTTTTATTTCGAAAAAAAGAAAGAAAAATTGCAGTTCCCTCCCCTGTCCGATCATTCCGCGCACACCCAATGAATCCATTGGAGACAAGTGAGAAAGGAGTTGTCAATCTCGTTTGGAAGAAACCACGACAGTCAAACGGAAAATTGGCTCGTTATGAGGTCGAGTACTGTAAGACACAGAATGGAAAACAAGTTGAGAAGACATGTCCTCGGCAACAAATTGATCCGGATGCAAAGGAAGTCAGAATCACTGGATTGGAACACGAAACACCATACCGATTCATTATGAGAGCACACACTTCGGCTGGAGAAGGAGATCCAAACTCTGCGGATACTACTACTATTCCAGAGTCAACCGCTGCTGGTAAGTTATAGAAGTTCGAATTCTGTGGATATGGGGCTAAATATTAGTAATTCAAAAAATTGAATATTCTAGCAGCCTGCTATTCTTTAAAAAAAGAAACTTCATTTCCGAAAATTTTTTTATCGCTCGAGTACCTCGGCTACAGTAATCCGTCATTAAATGTTCCTCATTTTCAAGATAGATCTTAATTTTTAGAGATATTTTCATTGGAACCAATACAAGAAAAACTATGCAAAGATCATAGTGCGCTAAAGAATAAACAGCACCTTGGTAGGACTAGTTTCAGGCAGTTTTAAAATTTGAGAATGTTATTTGAGAATATTACAGCAAGAGCTACATATTTAGAACTGTCTATACACTGTAGCACTGTAGTTTTCTCAGACCCTAAGTTCGACTTGAATAAGGTTATATCCCCGAAGTTGTTCCGAAACTCATCAATTCAAATTAGCAACAGCAAATTAGAGAGAATCGCAAACAGTTTTCTCGAAACCCCTATTTCCCAAACAAGGAGTCTTTCCTCCCTTATTATGCACTAACCTTTTGTTGTTCGTCCATGCTTCATTAGGCGGCGCGGCAATTCCTTGTTTCACCTGCCTCGCCCTCCGTTCGTTTCGGACAAATCCTCTCTGTTCGTTCGACTCATTAGCTGAAGAAGATGAGGAAGCACACAGGGAATAACTGGACGTTTCTGGACCATGGGTAGAAGAAGGACATTCAAGTGTGGTGTGGCTCCTTCTTCTTCTTCTTTTGGTGCACTCGCAATTAGGGGCGGAGTCAGAAGCCCTGTGCTCGTCTCCTCAAAGTGAGACGGCGGTCGCCACTGGGCTCGGTTCTCTTCTTCTTGCTTCTTCTTCTTCATCTCGTTGCATAGCCTCGCCCTTCGTCTATTGCACACCTATAGAGAGCTCGACCAGAAAGGGGGCTCAGCTGGTTGCAGAGTAGACATATAGAGGAGAAGTCCAATTTTGTAGTTGGACATCGCCTCCTCTTCTTTGGGCTCAGGCAGCTTTTTTGGTCAATTCTTCCTTTTTTGTGCTTCTTCTTCTCTCTGGTAGTCTACTACTACTACTCTAGATTGTCAGAGTAGATATCAGAGTTGCAACGTGAATTGGCGCATCATCAACATCATACTCCTCTCTTCATCTATTCAACATATTGTTGCTATTCTCTATTGTCCACTTTGGACTACTACTACTCTCCTCATTTCGCCTCGATAAACCGTCACTTTCGATTCTCGGGGAGGCGCGGTCATCGTTCTTTTCACAACATTTAGTGAAGAAGAACAACAGAAACATTAAATTACTATACGAGAAAAGAAGAGAATACTGAACATCTTCATCTCATCATAATGTTGCATATTCTATCGTTCCTTCTTTTTACTCATCTTCAACTGCTCGCGACGTCTGCCGATCCTTGTAAGTTTTTAAAACAAAATATTGTTGAAAGCAGAATGGAAATCCCAGTGTGACGTTCTAAACAAATACACTCTTTTGGTTCGTTGGGGAATGAGGAGTACTAACTCTTAATCCGCTTCTTTTCTCATTTCGCCCTATTCTCTTTCCCCCTCTTTCCAATTTCTTCTTACTTTTTGCTGTGGCTGCTTTTACTTTTTTCCATACACGTCAACCGTGGAAAGGAGACGAATCGATTTGAAAAATGAGCGAAAAAAGGAGAAGCGCCGACCCGGAGCTCCAAGGAAGGAAGACTTAACCCATTTTGTGCAAAGAAATGAGAGCAGGCGCTGAGAAAACGAGCCATGTTTTGTTCCAAATAGATGGATGGATAGAATGTGTACGGAGGCTCTCTTAGAGGACCTTGAAACCCGACGGCGCCGTGTGCCCCTTCTGGATGCACACAATGGCGTCGTTGTCGTCGTATAAGACATTTTCCCCGATTAATTAGGTTAATAGGACTACTGTACGAGTACGAAAAGCGATGCTTTTGGGTGTATAGGGCTAATTGAAATTGAAGTTTTGTCTTTTGGGAAGAGATAGATGGAGAGGATGCTGTCATCGGGATTGACGACTTGGTGTTGAATTACATTACTTCTTCCTTCCCATTATTCTCTTTTTCTCTCTTTCTCTCAAATCCTCTCATGAGCATGAGCTATTGAGATTAATATAATTGAAATGAGTAGACAGGTGCAGGTGTAAATCAGAGTAAAAATAAATCTATGGGTTTACAGGGAAAAGAGGAGAAACATACATCTGGAGTACACTATGTTATAATTTGTTATTACAGTGGATCCTGGGCAGCCAAGTCTCATCGAGAGCGGCATTGGAGACCAGTATTTCAATGTGTCGTTCCGTCCTGCAAAATACGATGATGAAACACGTGCACCAGTTGGAAATACCTATGAGGTTCAGTACAAACAACAGGATGATGCAGACTGGGAGACTGTTGAGGCTAACAGTAAGTTTTCAGATATTTTCAGAAAATTTAATTGAAACGGCATAGGACAACTTTTAAATTTTTTAAAGTATCCTGTGTTGTTTGTGTTTGGAATCTTCGAATTTATTACACTCCTCAAACAATGTATTAATTTCCAGAAGATGGTTTGACTACTCATGTCGCCGGACTCAGTCCAGGAACCAAGTACGACGTTCGAGTTGCCGCTCTTCAAGTCGATCCACAAGACGGAACGACGACGAGATCGTTCTCCTCAATCTCAAAAATCACAACAACTGGAACGAGTATCCGCGATAAGGGAATCTACTTCCTCCTTCTGATCCTTCTCATCATTCTTCTTCTCATCCTCATTTGCTGTATCTGCTTTGTCATCTGCCGTCATCGTGGACAAAATTATCCAGTGTCGGAACGTGAACGTGAACAGGGAAGAGAGCCCATTCTGGGTAAACCAGATTATAAGAAGTGAGTTATCATCTAATTTTTTTGGCTTCAAGACTGAATTCAAGAGTTTCAAAATTTTCTGATGCTTGTTTCTTTTTTTTAGCCAAGATCATCAAACGACAGAAATTTAGAATTACTGGAAATCTGAGAATTCTAAATGCAATCTAAAAAAAAATTCTTATTTTCAGTGACGATGATGAGAAGCGATCATTGACTGGATCGAAGGCTGAATCCGAGACGGATAGTATGGCTCAATATGGAGACACTGATCCAGGTGTCTTCACTGAGGATGGATCATTCATTGGTAACTTGAACATTTTCATTGAATTCTGTTACGAATCATTCAAGTTGTTTCAGGTCAATACGTTCCTCAGAAGAGTTTGATGCCGGCTGAACGGCCGGAGAAGGGATCAACGTCGACATTTGTGTAGAATGTGATCCACCTTCACAGAAGACAGTTCCATTCGTTATTTTCTCTCATTCGCTTGAGCTTATTTATTTATGTGTACTGTACTCATCTCTTCGTCTTCCCGAGTTTCATCCCCTATCTATCTTGTAGTATTTGATACCTGTCTTTTTGTTTTCTGTTTTTCTTTTTTTTAACTTTCACACCCGTTTCTTCCTGTCACAAAAATCATCACTGTCCCCCATCTCCAGTCCTGTTTCATATTTCATCCCGGTTGGTAGGTAATTTGTCTCTTTTTGGCGAAGAATCGTCTCAGAGAACCAATGTACCATTCGTAACCTTAACGGGTAAAAACTCATCGGCACACAAAAAACTTCTCTATAATTATACATACAATTAGTCTCGAAAATTCATGTTTCTATCCATTTTCTATGTTATATTCAACATCCCATTCAAATCTTTCTTCTCATCCTGATTCCAAATCTTGAGAACTTATCACAACTCGTTTTCTATTTGACAATTGAGTGCGCCCTCTCTTTGTTTTCAATTTCAAAATTCTTGTTCCATTTTTTTCTCGTCCTATCCCGTGTCGCTCTTCTGATCTACTCTCCTTTATTTTTCAGTTGTGATTTTAGAATTCAAATGAAAAAAACCATCTTTCCCTGTAATTGTTAAACAACTTGGGTATTTTTTCATAGTCTGAACAAAAACTTCGAGTTGTTTACAACCTCCCTATCGCTTTAACTTCTTCTTCTCTTCATTTTTCATCTTTCTCTCCTCATTGCCCACATAAAAATCGCCTTGATTTGTAAGAAGAGCGCAGCTTTTCAGTCTTTCTCTGGCTTTTAAAAAAATCATCTTCGAAATCAAAAAATCGTTTTATTATATGCAAAGGCATTATGCAAGTTTAATAAAGAGTCAAAATCAAAGAAAAAGATTAAAGAATGAATTGAAAAAAGACTAGGCAGTTGTCTCTTGTAAAGAGCTTAAAATATGATGTAAATGTGAAACATCATTTCCCTGTAGATCATCATCTTGATCTCCTGAATCTCTTTCCTCTTGTTCTCTCCGTTTCTCGTCATGATGATTAACACGTGTTTACGATTTGGATTCGTGAGCCGTTTGGCAATGAATCTCAGAATCTGCAAATATTCAAATTT
>GL380066.1:242251-261080 GCA_000143925.2 Caenorhabditis brenneri
ACCATGGAATTCACGACACTGGAGTTCGTTTGCTAAGTTGAGAGATTCAGTTGTATTTATAACCATGTCATTCAGACATTTGTAGTGTAGAATACGTTGACAGTGATGAAGCCCCTTTGCATCATTCGTCCATGTGTTTTTATTCTGTAAAAGTAGTAAAGTTCTATTCAGATATTTAAAAAAGGTACAAGTAATGTTAACAATACCCCGTCAAAGACCATCCAAGAAGTAGTAGTAGCAGTTCCTTGTAGTACGTAGCCACCTTTTTTGGTTTTAAACTGCGATCCAAAGTTGTAAACAGTCACATTCCCAACACTCTTCTCCACCTTTTTCAAAGCGGAAATGCGATCAAAATCTGAAATTAGAATAACGATAAAATTGTGACTAAAGCCCATTTTAAGTTTTTTAATGTCATTTTAAGATGCACTGCGCGGTAACCTTTGCATAAAAATTCTCAGAATTGTGTGACATTTGATGCATTGAACTCACTTTTATCGAATTCCTCCCTGTTGTAAGTGACTCCGCCCATTTCCCAACAATTCCTTCTTTTTTCACCGGCGTCCTCTTTACCTTGGTCTATGATTTCTGAGTCAACATATTCATCATCTAGTGGTGAAATGGAAGATTGTTGAGTTTTTACTCCGCCGATTAATGCAAAAAGTACCTGAAAAAGTATGATCTATACTCAGATAATCTGATGATCAAAAGAAAAGAATACTACAAGTTGAGCATTTTTAATATCTATAAAATGTTTGAACTCACCAGGAACAGCCAAGGTTTGAAAGACATATCCAAAGCAGTTAAGTTTGGACAAAAATCAATATTCGGATTTTGGCAAACGTTTGTTTTTACAGAATGAGCAGAATCGGGAGTCAACGGCGTGTTATAAAAAGCACAGAGGTCGGAGAAAGTTCAGTTCACGTCTTTAATTTTTGAAGAACTATTTCAAACTTGGAGAAAACCCTGTTTCCCGTGAATGCAAGGAACGAGAAGCTCCCGAAAAAAATTCTGAAAACTGGTTCATTAAGGAACACTTTGCATTGCCTTTCTGGCGAAAATACAGAATACCAAACATAATTAAATTTGATTGAAATCATCTTCAACGAAGAAGAGATTGCGTGATAGTTTGTTCCATTTGGGTTACTGTAGGTTTTGATTTTCCCATTCTTATCTCCAGAACAAGTTACACGGTACCTGAACCACGTTTCATATTCAATCTGAACTCAATTTCTGCAAATCAGTTTGTTATTGACATTAACCGGTAGACGAATCGTTTCAATAAATATTTTCTCAAAGAAGTTTTTCCTCTGCACACAAAATTCAGTCTGCTGACGTCTTGACCGATTGTTTTGGCATTTCAAATGACTTTTGTATCCATTATGATTTCATAGTCTCCTTTTATAAATTCGTCGTTGATCTTTCAAAGGTCATCTGATAATTTTCTGTTTACCCATCTAATAGTTATTTCAGTCAATCTTCTCATCTTCCAGTCTTCTATATTCTCTCTTCAAAGCTAACAGTATCTGAAATCAAAGTGTTAAAAGAGGAGACCAGATTCTTCTTCCGAACGGTCTCCAACGACGTCATTGTGTGTCTGCGTCTCAAAATCTCTCACCGAGACGACGTTTAAAAGGAAAGCCATATTGAAAGAAGTGATTAGTTGCAGACACTACTTTCTTAGATATGAAATCATTCACTATCATCGTTCTATTTGGATCATTATTGTTCATTCAAGGTTAGTTGTCTTTTAAAGACAAAGATAAGATAGATCTAGAACTAGGAAGGAAATCAGGTTTATAGGGGATACTGTAGATCCAAAACAGGGATAAAAAATAGGAAAAGAGATGTCAATTCCTAACCCAATAGCAGTATAAAAAAACAGTTCGATTGCTCGCTTTTTGAGGTTTATAATATTATGTATTTATGATTAGATCTTGAGTCTCCACAACGTCCAAAAAAATATAATTTTGAGTCTTCTGTATTTTTTGGGCAGCTACCTGTGAAACTTTTTTTTTCGTCAAGTACAATTATTCTTATCTGAAATATGCTGATACTACAGTAATCTTTAATACCTATTATTAACACCAGCTGCAAGCCATTCTATAGTTGTCAAAAACCCAAATAAACCTGTTCCTTCTCAACCTTTTCTTTCAGTTTTTTTCTCAATTGATATAAACTTTGATAAAAAACAATAACAGATTCATTGATCATTTCTGTCTTTTTTGACTTCTGATCAATGCATTTTTGAATCGAATCGGTTCAAATTCTCTTCTCACTAAAGACACGTATTAAGGCGTTTGCCTCTTCGAATTATCAAACCAATCAGTCATTTAAAACTGAAGATTATTTTGTGAATCTGCTGACAAACTATGCGATACATAATCAGTTTTCTGTGGGTTCAGAAGCAAGAATAACTAATAAATTCCAGAATGTTCTTCATTGACAATGCAAGGATTGTTTCGAAAACTGAAAGAAGCAAGAGATCAACGAATTCCAGCCACGTATCCAGATGAGGCAAGAGCCGAAATGGATTCGATTTCGAGAATTCGAATTGACGATAAGAGTTTCATCCGGCCAATCGCCTCTGTTGCTGGTAGACCGGTCAGTGATTCACTTTCTCTAATTGAAGGGCTTTTTTCAAAAGTTGTAAATTTGAAAATTATAAATATTTGCAGGTTATCCCTCGTCGCTGGACATATGGTCAACCCATCAGCGAAGTGTTCATTGATGAGAATGGAATTGCCATTCCAGTTCGACCACAACCCAGTTTGAATTCTATATTGAGATCCAGAGGTGGTCTCTATTAATAATTCGTTTCATTACTCTTTTTCGATCTCGCTCAATTTCCGGGTCATTTGAAATGTATAAAATATTGAATACATAATTGAAGAAAAATATATATTGCAGAAGATAAATTACAAAATGAAGATCACAGAAAAGTATGCAAATAGAATTAAAAATCTCAGATTTGGGCACAAGCGGGGTAAAAATATCACAATTTGATGAAGTATTCACAAGGGAAAAATGTAAATAAATATGACTAGAAATGATAAATTAGCAAGGTAAACCGAGTCGTGTCATTTCGTCTTCAATCTCTTTTAGGTTTCTTTCCAGAATATCCATTTCGTCCATTTTTCCTGTTGATGAGGCTTGAAAAAGGAATTTTCGTAGTTGTTCACGTTGTTCGTAGAGTGGATGATCAGTTTTGATGGTGTCGTCTCGAAGGGACTTGGTTCGAATACCCTTAAACTCGATCAGGGTTGTTTTGGGAAAAGAAAATGACTCTTTCTATAGAAAGATTCAGAACCCGGGTACATGTAAAGAAATTGTATTTAGTAAAAACTTACAGATCATTATCCTCGGCACTCCATCCATCATCGACAGATGGAGGTCCTCCTAAAGAAGACACACTACTTGTACTGTTCAAATGTGGATGAGCCATTAGTTGTGGCATTGAATTTGACATCTTCATTACAGTTCTGTTGACTCTTCCAAAGTCTTTCACTCGTCTTTCTTTTCGTTTCACTATCCGATTTGCACATTCTTCAGCTGTCGGAAGGGATTCCATTTGTCCAATTAATCCTTGAAGTGACTGAACTGCCGATAGTCGAATATTCTTTCTCAACTGTTGTTCTTTCGCAGAATCAGGTTTATCGTCTGCTCCTTCAGCGATTCTTTTACTCAAAACATCAATATTTTTTTGAATTTCAAGACACTTCGTACGCAAATCTTCTCCGTGTTTGTGAGAATACACTGATTCGCCGTTACTGAAACAAAAAACAATTTTTGAAAATTGAATAATGTAGAACTCACTTCAAACTGACAACGACTCTGACATACGTCGGCACTAGATTCTTCACCTCTTCGATCATTTCCTTCAAGAATTCATACTGTTGTACATACGATGGTGGATCTTTCTTTTCCATTTGACTCTCTCGGAAATGTAAATCTCTGAGGCAAAGATTACAAACTCTCATATGATCAGACATTTCCTGTTCATTTAGAGCACCTGCAATCAATTCTTCTCCAGCAGCAGCAGAATGAACTTTTTGTACTGCTCCAGCCATTGCTCTTTTCATTTTATCCATTGATTTATGAGAGAATTCAAAGAAAGATCGACGCCCTTCTTTAGGTTGAGAAGTTCCAGGATCAACTTCTTCTGGAGGTGTTTCTTCCACATCTATCCGAGTATCTCCAAGAGGATTCGATGAACTTGTTAGAGATCCTAAAAGATAAAAGTTCCAATAGGAAACAAATTAATGAAGGACTTACTAGCGGTTTCAAAAGATAGAAATTTGCTACAATTGTGACAGAGAACCTTTCCACAAAGTCTGCAATGATGGCGTCGACGAGTAAGACCGAAACGGGCGGCACACAATGGACAACATGATGCTTCCGCATCATCCAACCAAGGTACGATTTCTCTTTCGAATTCTTTCCGTTTTACTGGATCCTTGTCCTTTGGTCCGCCATTTATAAGTCTATCCAATCTGATAATCAACATATTCGTTCTGACAGCAACTTCATTTATATTCATTTCTCTTGTTCCCATAAACTCTTTTGTTCTGGATCTTATAGTTCCGGGTGAGATTTCATCTGGAGGTAATGGTTTCGGAAGTCGTGGTAAAGGAGCTCTTTCTGCTAGTTTTTCAGTTGTTTCGGTGAATTCGGATTCCACATTCTGTAAGTAATATTCGATGAAATATAAGTTTTGAACATTTATCTAACACTGGCGATTTCAGCTATACTCTTTTTGGCGTCCAGTTTTTGTATTCCTCGTTTCGCTTTGTCGAAAAACCCTTTGACGTTCGATACGAACATTCCAGCAAGATCACTGCTGTCTTCCTCTGGATGATCATCTTCCACGTGATAAATCAGTCGTTCGTATTCTCCAAAATCCTCCATACAGAAGGGACAGATGAAGCCCTGGAAGAACGAAAAGCGATAATATTAAATTTCATTTTTTGTTGAAAATTAAGATTTTTCATCGGGAAGCAAAGCCCGGTTCAAATAATTTTGTTGCTCGACAAAATGAGCTTAAAATCAAACAACTTCTTCACGGAAAACTGAAATCGATTTCCGTCGCTTTTACAGGCTCAGTCTCCACACAAATTATTATCAATTCGATTTTCTCTTTTTTTTTATATTCACTTATTCAGTTTTTGCAAACCCCCGAACCTCTCTACCTTTATTTTCATTCAAATCAATGTCTCACCTGCCTAACAACATTGCTGTTACCTGCCGCTGCTCCATCCATTACATCGACCGGTGTCTGCCGAAAATTCGCTCGCTTTATATTTTTCTTTTCCCGTTTTCTTGGTTGGGAGAAGCGGTGATATGAATAATCGAGACGCAGACGACCCGATGTCGTCGACTGGTAAATAGCGTAAATAAAAAGACGCTGCCACGTCAACAAAACGTATACAATGGCAGAAACCAAAACAATGAAATTGTCGAAAAAAGAGCACTAGACGAAACAATGTTTTGTGAGTAATTCGGTTTATTGAGAGGAAAGATATGTTAAAATAGAATTGTGTAATTTCATATTACAAATTTCAAATCTATATGTTTGATAGAGAATAAGAGAATGAGAAAACATGGTTGAGGTCATTGATGCCGGTTACTTTTTTTGTAATTGGGAGCAGCTTGATTGCGGAACTGTTACAGAAGAGAAAAAAACCAATAGGAGAAGACCCGGTCTAGAAATAAATAGGGGTAATATCTTACAAAAAAGAATATGGTATTGAGAAGAGATCTTCAATAAATAAGGAAGACTTGCAGATGATAAACAGGATAAAATGAGAACATGGTTTTCAATTATGAAGGAGAAAAGTGAATAACTTGGGTTTAAATAACCAGACGTCTTCCAGCTGGCACATATCCTTGATGCCACCTGTATTTTGGGTGACGGCGATACATTCTACCATAATGTTTCCGAGCCAATTGATTGCGTTTTTTCAACGAATGCTTCAGTAAAGTAGTCTCGGATATCCCGGGAAGCTTGCGATTAGGATATTCTCTGTACATGTTGATACCAAGTTTGAAGAGCTGAAAAACAAGAGATTCATAGTTCTTTTAGAAGAAGAAAAATTATTAATTCTTACATCATAATCTGCCCGTTTCAGTTCGTTAAAAGTATGGGAAAATGCGAAATGAGTTTTAGCTCGTTTCCAAACCAATGATAACAGTTGTTTTCTCGCGTTCATTTCTTCTTTCAACTCGACTTGTAACTCGTTGAGCTTTTCTGCAAGCTCTCCAACTTCTTGATCTTCTGCTTCATCTTTTCCTTCTTCACTCATCTCAACTGTTGACGATGTTCCGGCTCCCTCCTCATCATCCTCTGTTCCGTTTTGTTGGAATTTGCTTGATTTATCAAGTATTCCCCCATCCATCAGTTTTTTCAAAATTCTTGAGCCCATCGCTTGCAAGTACTCATCGTCCATATCAGAAGGCACCTCCATGTCTTCTGTTCCATTGTCTTCGTTCATATCGTAACTTGCACTCGTACTTGGCTTCGATGAAACAGGATTGAAGTAGCTTCTGATGTCTCCATTCTTTCGTTTTGGAGATGCTGGCCCTTTAGAATGTCCATTGACACCATTTGTGGAGGAATGACCATTATCTATTCTTTCATACTCATCGTCTTCTTTCTTTACGTTTCTCGGAGAGTGTACTGAAACAGAATTTTGAAACTTAACGGTTCAAACGAAAAATCGACGGAAACATACGTCTTGATGGTCCCCGTTGAGTATTGTTATTAACAACTTCTTCATCGTCATCCTCCGATTCTGTGTCAACTTCCATTTTTGCAACTGAAACAGACATTTAAAAAAAATGTAATTTTGAACATTACTCACTTTTGCGTTCTCTGGTAAATTCGGGACTAGTCAGCCGAGATCTTCCTCTCCTGCCAGTAGAAGTTTCTGGTGGATTTTTACCGTCATTGTACTCTTTACAAGCGCTGGAAAGCAATGATCCCAAAATGGGAACAAGTTTGTTGTTATTCACAAGTTCCTTGTCTCGCTCAGAATTGCGGCGGTTTGGGATCCGATATCCGGAAAATGATCTACAAATTAATAACTATTTATTTTGATAAAAGTTTTTAAAAACATACGTTTTACGATTTACAGTACGAATTCCATTCGGTGGAGACACCACTTCATTGGAAATGGAATTCTTCTTCGCATTTTTACTTGCTCTTCTTGATGCCTGTGGGTTTCGTTTTCGATATTTCCACGGCTCATTGACAAGAAACTTCTGTAGTTGTTCTTCACTGTAGGGATCGAGAACAATTTTTTTGAACTCCTCCAGAAACTGAGCATCGATCTTCCCCATGAAATTTTTCCGACACCACGTCCAGAAACGAGTTCCTACATGAAAAGCTGGATATTCATCAAAATCGTCATCCTCTCCCTCTTCCGGAAGAAGGCATATCTCAGCCTCTTTTGCAATATCGTCTTCGTTTTGAACAGTAGATGCCCTAGCGGATTGAGCTTCGGAGCTTTCATCTGGACTAGTTTGGTGTTGATCGTTGGTTTCGAATTCAGGCATTGGACGCAAGTTGAAGTCTTGTGTTGGATAAAATCCTTCATTTATGAATTGAATCTCGCCAGCCATATATTCTTTCGTTGCATTATTTGTAGCCAACATCTCTTCGAGTTCGTGCACTAGATGGATCTAAAAAGGTATTAATCGACTTTATATAGTTATGGTAGCGTAGTGAAAACAAGTTTAATCGAAGAAAAATGAAACTAACACTTACAAATCCATTTGACATGAATGGGTAATGCTGTCCTCCAAGACTTTTAAGAAGATACGGCGCACGTGACTCGTAATCATATGGTGCAAACTCCGGAGGTGGATTAACATCATCTGATCCTCGTCGAGTTGGTGAAGAGGACGAATCTGAAATTATATGGCCTCTAAAACTAGCTTTGGTATATCCGGTACCTTCTCTCTTGCGTCTAGACCTTCCCGAGGCAGACTTTTTTCTTCGGATCATTTTCCCGAGTTTCTGGAAATGGAAGAGTGAAATATTATCATATTCAGATGCGGATCGATGAGAATTGTGGAGAGGAAAAGAAGAAGACGACGAAGCAACAGGTTCTAGAGATTCTCTGTTCGGCGCGGCGACCGACGAGAAAACAAGACTGCAGAGTGGAGAGGGTGTGTGGGAACATAAGAGCGAGAGACGGAAAGAGTGGGCAAAAGCAAGAGGCGTCGACAAGTAAGCGGCCCGTTTCGTACTGGGGGAGACCGCGCTGCAGCTGTCCCCTCCTTTCGACTCAATCTATCGATTTTGGAAGGATAGATAAAAGATAAACAAACAACAATAAGGTGTGATTTAAAAAATCTGACACATAAACTGAGAACGTTAAAAATAGACTGAAAAGGTCCCAGTAGTACTGAATTTCAGCTATTCACACATACGTCTATAGAATTTTAGGCGCCATAGACAGGAAATCGGCAAAAATCTACAAGTATTGTTACAGGAAATGTACATTGCGCTTTTCAGTGATAGTGTTGGACAATAAATAAACTGTTCCACTTGAAAGTTAGAAAACACCTTCAAATATATACTTGTCAACATCGAATTTCGCGCGAAGATATTGGCAGACGAAGATAGTGTTTGCGTACAGAAGTCGAAAAACAAACTCATAAACATGAGCTGTTCACAACCAAGTTCGGGATAAACCGGCATTCAAAGCAGAGAAAAGGAAATAAAAAAAACGAAGATCGACAAAATTACAGAGGAAAAAATACACACAAGCCGAAACTTCAGAGAGCGCATGGAGAACAAAGAGCGAATAACTAAGGGTGGCGATTGAAACAAAACAGTCCACATTAAATTCGAGAAACTTTTTCCATAGCTTTTCAATAATCAGAGACAAGAGCCGATCGAAAAGAAGTTAAAAAGTTGAAAAAGCTTGGTTCCTCATTTTTACTGGTTCTGCATTTTGACGTGAGAGTGTTTGCGGAAAAAACACCATCCCTCGTACGCCTACACGTGGCTAAATCTGTTATATTTTGTTATAATCAAATGTTTTCTATGCTTTTACATCTGTGAAACATTTTATTTTTAGAACATTTTTTACTTAAAACCCTTTTAAATACATCTTTAATAGTCTTATGTTGATTAGAAGCTTGGAAAAGCGCTAGAACTTCATTTATAAACAGCTTGTTTCAGGAATCCTCAAAATGGGAAGCAGTGAAAGTGTTCCGATTCCTGGCGGGGGTACCGAAGGATACCATGTTCTCCGGGTATGTTTTTAAGTTTTAGATCCTTTAATTATTATTAATATATTGTAGGTTCAAGAAAACTCTCCTGGAGCAATTGCTGGACTTGAACCTTTTTTCGATTTCATTGTCTCCATCGGTAACATAAGATTGGATAAAGATAACGATACTATGAAAGAAGTGTTGAAACAGCACATCGATAAACCTCTGGAAATAACTGTGTATAACAGGTCAGTATTATAAGTCGTCATAAATTTTTGAATTAAATAATTTGCAGTAAATCTCAATCAGTTCGCCAAACAAGCATTATTCCATCTCAGAATTGGGGAGGACAAGGACTTCTAGGAGTCTCGATTCGTTTTTGTTCTTTCGATGGAGCCAGCCAACATGTTTGGCATATCATTTCAGTCCAGCCGAATTCGCCAGCTTCTCTTGCTGGTCTTATTGCTGATACAGATTATATTCTTGGAGCGGAAAGTGTATTACACCAAGCCGACGATTTGATTGCGTTGGTTCAAGCGAATGAGGGGAAACCGCTGAAGCTTTATGTCTACAACGTGGATACCGATGTCGTCAGAGAAGTATGTGCCTTTTTTTACAACCTTAATGTAAACTCTTCATTGATGCTAAATTTAGGTATCTCTCACTCCAAACTCCGCATGGGGAGGTGAAGGATGTTTGGGATGTGATATTGGCTACGGATACCTTCATCGTATTCCAGTCTCAGTTGACCGCTCAAAAAATATCCCTCAATTGCCACCCTCGGCAAGTCAAACCAGACTTCCAATTGGAAATCCATTGGTCGATAAAGTATTAAAACATATGTACGACTGTTTGTTTACTTGTTCATTCAGGTTGCATCAAAACCACCGGCGGCTGCTAACTTCCCGGATCCTTCCCAATTCTCATCTTCGGTTCCTCTTCCGGCAGCCCCACCATCCCTGATGTCAAATCTTCCACCTCCACCACAGCCAGCTTTCCTACAACAGCCACCAAACTCTTATGCTCCCACTACAGTATCTCAACAACCACCATTCTCTGAGCCGACTGGCCATGGACATTCGCATGCCGATGGCGGTCATGGACATTCTCATGACGATGGAGGTCATGGACATTCTCATGAAAATGGAGGTCATGGGCATTCACATGATGAGGGTCATGGACATTCACACGATGGTGGGCATGGACACTCCCATGAACATTCTCCATCTCCCGCTTCTCCACCGTCGGTTTCTGCTTCAACTCCTGTTCCAGCTTATTCACAGCAGCAACCTGCGGACTACTATCAGCAACAACAACATCATCAACAGCAACCATCACTTCAACAAAACTATCAGGCTCCTCCTACCTCATATCAAACTTATCAACCACCAGCATCGTCACCATACTATCCTCCAACTGCTTCAACGGCTCCAAATGCTTCTGGATATCAAGGTGATTTTTTCTACGCTTTTTGTAAGTATCAATATCCCAATTTCAGCTCCCTACTATTCTCCACCATCGTATCCCCCACAACAAAGTTCGTATGGATATAAAGCACCAGAAGTGCCATCAGCAGTTCCTCCAATGTTCTCTTCCACATCTCCACCGGCCCCACCAACTTCCTACGTGAACCGTAAGTGTTCAACAAATTAAATTCTAATTGTTGATTCAAAATATTCAGCAATTCCTCCACCTGCTCCATTGAACTTCCCTATGCCTTCCCTGAGCTCTATTGGTATCACTCAACTTGCCGCCCCACCAGTTCCACCATCATCAACTGGAGCAACATCCTATCAACCCCCTTCGTTTCCACAGTACGGAGCTTATCCACCACCTCCTCCACAATCACAGAATTGAGTCGTACAAAAAGGGCTTCTTTAAAGTGCTGGTAAATTTCCGTTAGCGTTATTTCTTGTTTGGATCGAGTGTTTAATTTATTGAATGGTTTATTAATTTATGAGATTTTCCTTTTTATCGGGAAAATGCTTCCTTCTTGTCGTTTGTTTCTTAAAATCTATGTAGTGTACTAAAGACATATTTGATTGTGAATGGGACCGCTTCTGGAAATCAAATCATTATGTATTCGTTGTAAAAATAAATTTTTGATTTGAGCGAATCTTTTCCACAAACTATACGTTTAGATTGACAATAAAATATTCTTCTCACAACGATGGAAATTCCCATTTCCATTACTAAGCTAGTTCTGCATTGTTTTACTGGCTGTCCTCACTCCTTAAAAATGGAATAATCAAGAAACCACCAACACAAAAATAAAATCTGGAACACGAAACTGCGAGACATAAATATGTTTCATTTATCTCATAAGAAGATCTGAAAAAGGACAAAAGAAGTATAAGTTATAACTCTTCTTTTGCAAATGAATAGCGATTTTTTGCTGGTTTCAATTGCTTGAAAACACTTTCTTTCTGATCAAGAAGATTTGGAGTTTCGGTTGTCTTCTCTTCCAACTGTGCTGCTCTTTCGAGATTTTCCGTTTCGGACAATATCTTTTTCAAGAGATCTTCGACTTTTTGATGCAATTTCCTGTGATGAGTATCGTTGAACAAATCGGCAACAAACTGCAACGGTCACCGTTAAACTTGATACGATCTTGTAACTACAGTAACCTGTTTGATATTTCCCTTTGAAAAGATTTCATCACCAGTCCACGGAGCTGGGTACGAATGAACGAACTGATCAATTATCAAGAATGGAAGATCTTCTATGCCTTTGTTGAAATGACGTAAAACAACTTCCAGAATATTTCCATCAGCTAATAATGGAACAATTTTCGAAAGAGTGGATTCATCTAATTCACGTCGAATCTGAAAAAAAAAGTTAATAAAAATTAAAAAATTAAAAAAACCTACGGCCTGAACAAATTTCACATCTGTTTCCTTATCATTTGGATTGCGAAGAAGAATAAGCATTGGCTTCGCTTCTTCAACGAGCTCCTCCATATTTGAGAATGTCAATTCTCGAACCATTCCCACTGATTTTTGTTTGATCCATTCCACAATTTCATTGAAACTAGTGATACTTCCATTGAATCGTTGAACATGCTCTCCATCCAAAGAAAACCATAATTTATGTTCCTCATGTTCTAGAAGATTTGTTGCTACAGGAACAACCACAGTCAATTGATCGTGGATGAGTGCAATTGCTTTCAGAATCAGTTCGAATGGAGGAGAACCACGTGGGAACCAAAGAATCAATGTGCCTTTAGTAGGTATAACATGAATTTGCCATTGGGTCAAACTTTCTACAGCTTTCAGATCAACAAGATTTGTTGTATTTTCCATCTGTTCGACATACTGAATCAATGCATTCGAATGACGAGAGCCACGGTATTCTGTCATCAAATGACCATAGAAAAAAACTTTCATCGTTGGAAACTTGGTGATACCATACTTGTTGGAAAGAGCATCTTCCTCCATACAATCCACATTTCCCCAAACTGTCTTTTTATTCGGATACTTTTGAGTGTAGATACGAGCGGATTCAGTGAAAGAATTCAGCAGATTCTGAGAAAACGGACACCAGGATGCAGTGAATGCTACGAATGCCAATCGACTATCCCGCATGACGGCATCGTGATTAACAGAAGTTATTTTCACAAGCTCACAGTTTACAGACAGCGAAACTGATAATCCCAAGAATAGAACTCCTCTGAAATGGGCCCTAATTTCCAAGGATGTATTTTTAGAAGGAACTTACTGTAGAAGCATTTGGAGATTCCAAGCATATGACACGAATCATTTTCGAGATTCGTGCTTGCCCTGATGCCACGTTGTTAACGTGACAATAAATATACAGGGCAATAAATGTCACGTGAAATATTTCTCAAATTAATTTTATTTTCCCTGGATTTTATTTACATCATTTTTATTTGGCATGGGATTACTTTTTCAATCAATCCACACAAATTAATATTTTCCTAATATCCGAAATTGTGTCCGTAAGAAATGATATTGCATTCACCCATTTCAAAAATTGTATCTTCGTTGATTGTTTTCCTCAGAGACCCGTTTGAAAATGTCTTCTTATGTCTAATCTCGCTATCATTCCCCCTCCTTCTCCTCCTCCAAAACTCTTGTCGTCTCGATGCCATCATTTCTCAAGACGGTTTCCTTGACAACCAAGTTATTCTAATGCAGCCATCTCAAGTACATATGCGCATTCATTCCGCGCGTATATTCTCCGCCACCTGCAGCCAATGAGTTGTCTCTGAGCCCACCGAATACCTACTACTGCTTCCTACGAACTCGTCTGTCCTCTCTTCACTTCTCATAGTGTTTTCCGAGACTTTGTTGACGACTTCTTTTTTGTACTTATCAAGGTATTCAATGCTTTTAGCTGCTGATCCCTATTCTGCTATAGACATTGATAAACTGGTGAGTTTGTTTATCCTCCTGCGTTCCTATTTTAAATCTTTTTTCAGGTTGGCTGGCTCATTGCTCAAGCAGAGCAGACCGCTGGTTGTCCAGAAAGCTTTTGTCTCATAGATGTGAATGATTATGACGTTTACAATAAGACCCACATCGCAAATGCCTATCACTACGATAGAATAATGCTTGCTCGTCTCATTTATGAAACTCCGATTCTATCCGAAGCAAAAGCAGAAGGTCATCTCCTGGTAATCTATGGAAGAGAGGCAGAACGAGTTGCTAAGGTTCTTTTTCAAAGAGGTTTCAAAACTGTTCTATTAAAAGGAAGTGAGTGATTAGACACATACAGTGATTATATTAAAGCAAGTCTGATTTCAGATGTTGCCCAATTCAAGGAACAGTACCCATGTCTTGTAGAACCGTCAATAGACTTTGTTAAACTGAAAGAAATATACGATACCAAGAAGAACAGTGTTTTTGGTGGGCGACTGTGGCGAAGCACTTCTGCTTCTCGTCTCAAATCTGTGGGACGTGACGAACGTGCAGAAAAGTCGAAGAAAGTTAATAGTCGTCCTTTCAGTCAATCCAGAAAACCTTGGCTTTAGCTAACAATTGACCTACTTTATTTATATCTTATCCCCCAGTTTTTGATATTTCATCGGTGATTTCACTATCAGTAAAACATTCGAATCATACTATTTTAATCATAAAAACAAAGAAATCGAAACGGACAACTGCCATAATCACTAGACTAACCAAAAAAAGAAGGATGGATGAAAATACACACAATATTTTGAGAGTAGGAAACGGCAGTTTAGATGAGCACGTCGAAATCGCGGAGTTCCTCGTCAGATGGAAGAGTGGCGGCAACACGATCCCTGTTGATAAAGAAATAATTTACTTATTCATTTCAATAAATCAAGAGTTACCTTGGAATCAAATCTGGACTGATGAGGGGGAGTCCAGCTTTCTCACGTCTAGCGATCTCCAAGTGTGCTTCTCTTAAAGCCCATTCTCTTCCCATTGGCCTGAAAATTTGAAACTGCTACATAAAATCTATCAAAAACAAAATTTACCAATCTGGACGGGCGAACATAATCCAGCACGTGAACCAAGTGGTGAGCACGGTGAAAAGAAGGAAAGCAGCTTGATGGAAACGAGCCCAATCTTTGTGTTCATCATGTGCGACTTGAGAGAACCAGATCCATTCTCTTCTCTGCATTAAAAATCATTAATTGAAAATAATTTTATTACATTAATTTCATTGATGTGGTAGGAAAAGAACCAACCATCTTAGCTCCCTGATCCTTAGCCAATGGTCTTCTCCATCCATCACCGAACAGCCAATCCAATCTTCCTCCATTCAACTTTGGCCATGGGTTTTCATAAGCGTAGGAATCGGTACCTGGTCTGAAAAAAAAATTAATATTGAAAAGGAAAAAAAAAGTAAATAATTAAAATTACCTGTAGTCATCTGGTTTTCTCTCGACTTTCGCGTCTGAGTGTGAATGAGATGAAGCGAACCGTCTAAAACCCAGCGACCTGATATTGGCCGACGTTTGGAGACGGCTCAACTGAGGCAGCATCTGAATATTACATTTTAATTTAAGAATAATATGGAAAGCATGGGAACGGGAAGAATCAAAGGATGCTCCATATCCGATTGAAGAAAATCGATATGAACATTCATGCTGATTTGGAGCTTGGAACTGCAGTTAAATAAAGGTTTCGAACAAAATTAATGAATATGTAGCTATTCAATTATTGATTTCGTAATGAATATTTAATTGAAATTACTTTTAAAAGTTGATAATCAGGAAAAAAGAAAAAATGTGAAGGACTGCGACGACATTCGCAATAGAGCGCACTTGCTGATATAAAGAAAATATTTTGCATTTTTCTTCGAGTTTTTTTCTTTAAAAAGCTACTGTTTATAGTGAGAAATGGGAGATATCGGATGGGTAGCTGGAATTAGCAAAAAAGATGCTGGTAGATACAGCAGACAACTTCTGGTTAATGACTTCGGAGTGACTGGTAGGAAATTTGTTTAAATACTAAAACTTTCGGCACAACGAAGTTCTAGGGCAGAAAAATCTCAAAAGTTCACGTGTATTAATTGTGGGAGCAGGAGGACTCGGATGTCCAGTCGCAATTTATCTTGGTGCTGCTGGAGTTGGTTGTCTAGGAATAGTAGACTACGACTATGTAGGTTCATAACTTAATTAATCTGTTCACTATAAATGATTGCAGGTTTCCTTAGATAATCTTCACAGACAAGTTGCTTACAAAGAGACACAAGTTGGTCAATCGAAAGCTGAAAGTTTAGCTGAAAACATCAAATCGTAAGCCGACGACTAGTTATAGGTATACTGTAGAAAATAACGATATTTTCTTGCAGGCAAAACAACGATGTGGATGTAACAGTACATACCGTGTCCCTGGATAGTTCCAATGCTGTTGAGATTTTCAAAAACTATAATATCGTTTGTGATTGTACTGACAATGTGGCCACAAGATATCTAATCAATGATGTATGTGTTCTTCTCAACATTCCTCTTGTGAGTGGAAGTGCTCTTCGATGGGATGGACAACTATCAGTCTATCATTATGGTCCAGATTGTCCTTGTTATCGATGTCTTTTTCCAAAACCACCTGATCCAAGTACAGTAACCAATTGTAACGAAGGCGGAGTTCTAGGTCCAATTGTTGGTACCATTGGGAGCATGCAAGCATTGGAAGTTATGAAGATTGCTGCCAACGTTACGAGTAAACACATAAAACTAAAATAATTTCCGTCATCATTGTGAAAACTTCAGGCACTCTTGCCGGTAAATTGCTTCTGTTCGACGGACGAGAAGGAAAATCACGAACAATTAAATTGAGAAAAAGAGATCCAAATTGTGCAGTTTGTGGAGATAATCCAACAATAACAGCACCAATTGATTACGTTCTTTTCTGTGGAGCCGGAGCCCATGATAAGGTTTTTTTTTCTACATTGAGATATTTCATTCTTTGTCGATTTTCAGACCGAGAATCTAAAACTACTAGATCCGTGTGATCGAGTGAACGTTGAAGAATATCGAGACATCAGAGGGAATCAAAAACAATTTCTGCTGGATACACGGCCTCCAGTAGAATTTGAGATTGCACACCTGCCGGAAGCAATCAGTATGTTTCTTTGTTTCAAACAATTCAATAATGCACGCTTTTTAGATATAACTCTCGATGAATGCAGATCCCTTCCCAGTGACCAAATATCTTCTCGTCTTGGAATCAATTCTTCCGTAAATGATGCTTATGTTATCTGTCATAGAGGAAATGATTCTCAACGAGCTGTCCTACTTCTACGAGAAAAACTCAACTCAATTCGCTTCCGAGATATTATTGGTGGATACGAAGAATGGGCACAAAAAATCAATGACCAGTTTCCACTTTACTGATTCTTTTGTTGATTGTATTTGTTTTCGTTTATTAGTTTTCTGAACGTATAAAAGTGACTAAGGCACATGATATAACAGAGAAACGAACGAAGCCCGTTGAAGTGG
Source organism: Caenorhabditis brenneri (assembly GCA_000143925.2). Lineage (NCBI taxonomy): Eukaryota > Metazoa > Nematoda > Chromadorea > Rhabditida > Rhabditidae > Caenorhabditis > Caenorhabditis brenneri. The sequence continues at coordinate 259,404 of GL380066.1, forward strand.
TGATGGGAAGGAAAAAGTATGAAAGGATTGTGAGTAATCATCAGTTAAAAATAATAAGCTGATGAGGTTAGGCGATGTCAGTCGGATGAGCAGAATCACGTGGAACGACCTCCTTCCAAATGAACCAGCAGTTGAAGGCGAAGCATAACACGCAAACCCAGTTTGCCAGCTGAAAGCCGTACATTGATATATAGAGTGTTTTAGTATAAATGTAACTACCGTTCTATACCTCTCTTTTTTATTTAGAAAAGGATCATCTAGATTCATTACTTTCTTTGAGTTACGTAACCCAAGGAAACTATAGCTACAGTAAACCTTCTAAAAACGAACCACTGAAATAGCGAGCTTTCCATTGTTGACTTCTCTACTGTCGAATGAAGTGTTCAATCCTTTCCATGACTCCTGTTCAAAGAGTTCTTTCAATCGTTCCTCTGATGTGGCACTCCCAATAGTATTGGCTCCAGCCCACCAAATCGAACTGCAGAAGAAGAAAAGAATGAACAAAAGAGCAGTTGCACCAAGATCCACGAGAGGAATACGCTTCTCGGTTTGATAGATATTCCAGAAGATAACATAGACAAAGCAGACAAAAATGACATAGATGAGAGCAGTGACATTGACGAAATAAAAGAATCCAGCACTTCCACTTGCACTATCCTCTGCTGGCCAGAAGCTATGTGTTTGATTGTCACATGCAGTCACTTTCACGTTAGACAATCTGAACAAAGTGATACAGTTTCTAAATCTTCAATTCGCAGTAAAACATACGAGAAAGTGTAGAATTTTTGTACATTGGTAGTACTGGCATTTTTAAATTCATTCTGACATTCTGACTTGAGTGTCAGACCCCAACTATTAATCGCTGCGATTGCAATGACAATGAAAATCTGTTGAAAGTGAGTAATCAATCAATATTCACAACTCTATGATTTCTTACGAATTCAATGATTCTAATGAATCCCAATGGGAATTTGAAAGCAGAAATATTCAGTTGAGATGGAAGTGTAGGCATTTTGAAATACCTGAAAATCGATTTTCAGCTATAGTTGACCACGACGAAAATAACAACAAAGGACGACAGGTACAGAAGAAAGAGAGAGAGAGAGAAAGAGTGTAGAGTCGTCATGTTCTTTTTGATAACGAAAACTTATATTTGTAGGCAGTGTGAAAATGCGATGACTTAGAGAAATGAGACAAGTTACTGTCTGTGTCCTACCAATGGATCAAGTGCCGTTTTCGAGGACATTGATTGAGTGTCATGAGACGCAGAGTATGCCACAAATGTTTGCCAAGAGTTGTTTATTCTGAAGCACCGCCCACTATGCACATACTACTTTTTTAAATTACGTTTATTCATTCTGAAATGAACAAATTTCGAACAGGAGTGCATTAGAATCCTAGAAAATAGGTAAAATGTAAAAAAGGAAAAGCGGTGAAGGAGACAGTTGAAGAACATTAAAACTAAAAAATAAACTTTATCTGCCAAGAATACGACGTAGAAAGAAGGAACAACTACTTTCACAGAAAAACGCACATTCGATTAGGAGGCGAGTTTTCAAATTGGTTTTTTATTTAATATTTAGCTCGATCCAATGACGATAGTGGTATCCTTGAAGGAGTATGCCGGAACGTGGGGTTCAATGGGGCTGGTCCCTGAAAATAAATCATTTTAGTACA